>JAUJYV010001531.1:0-17090 GCA_033995625.1 Ophyiulus pilosus
ACCCTACATGAAGCATGCCATTCCAACGCCATTCCGGGCCGCCAGCGCTGTTTCTCGTTACCGTTATCGTTTCGTTAACGTTGGCTGGCTCAAACTCTCTATTTTTGTGTTTGACTGTCTAGATGTTGTCATTATAACGTTAAACACCAAAATAAATCACTAAAGTCTATACAATACTATTCTCCAGACATTTTCACATTTTTGAATAAAAAAAACTAGTCTGCAACTGTTAAATTAACTACAGCGTTAATAACTTACTGTGAGCATATCATTATCGTTCACCCAAGGAGAACATTTCGGGTTCTTTATCGCCAGGAATACTTAATCTCTTTTTTTTACTTGGATTATTGATTGATATTCCATTAGAAAAGGGTTTCTCCATCCACTTCCTTGAAATAATAAACCCTTAATCGTCTACCGCTACCAAATCTGATATTGTGTCATTAAGGGTGAAATTAAGGAAGGAAGCAAACGACGCAGTGAGCTAGGGCTCTTGTGGGAAAGAACCCAGGCATGCACATACGTATACATGCAACAACAAAAAAATCCAGTTTTCGTCTTTGAGGTTAATGGATTCCTTACTGATAAATGTTCTTAGGGATTTGAGGTGATGGATAAGCTATTTAACCTTGAGCATTTGCAGAATCCTTTTGGCGGGAATGATGCGCAAACAAATGCCAATGAATAGCAGTTAAGATGGCAGCCTAAATGCTTGGGAAAACAGATTAAGGATGCTGTGGTCTCACGTTGAGGAAGAACGTATTGTCTTTACGAGCCAAGATTCCCTCGCTTTTCACCACTGCTAATTTGTAGTTCATGTTTAGGGTCAGTGTTTGTACAGCCCTCTTCGCGACAATAACATGTCGATTTTTAAGGACCGCACATTTGCAGCGAATCTATCGAAATTAAAGGAAAAATCGATAGCCGAGTGTAAACGACATTGCATGGAAATCCTTTTACCAGCACAACTTGGGCAGAAAACTTAAGAGGCTCAGACTTCAACAGCATAGGGATCGAGCAAAGGGCAGCATTTCATTAGAATTGAACATCGGATCTCGTAATAAAAACAGCTTGTACCGAGGTTAGATTCTCTTAGCGTCACTGGTTTGAAGGTTGGGTCCTTAGACCCCTTTTAGATTTATAAAAAAAATGCTACTATAAGATTTACCCCCCGTATCACAGTTGCACAAATCGCATGAGTTTGAGACTCAGTTTTTGGCTTTTCTGTTTGTGTTTTAAAGGTCAGTGAACTGGGAAATGGACACCAGTCCCAAATGCACTTTAATTTTTTAAAACTTCGGGAAAGTCGCCTAACTTTGTGTTAAACACCAATTTTATGCTTAAATTTTCCTTCGAGATCAGGAAATTTCCGTTAATCATATTCAGTGGCGGCTTGTAGCCAAAATTAGTGGGTGTGCTGCTCCAGAAAATTGTGTGCGCATGCGCACAGTAGTCAAACTCCACGCCGCTGGAACTGTGAAGCGCACAGTTCCATACGACATCTTTTGTATAAACTGGGGGTTCTCCAGTGGGGGATGGCTACTAGTTATATATAGTACAAATTTCAAGAAATAATTAAAGAAAAAAGGACTCATTGAGTCATTAGAGAGTTTGAGCCAGCCAACGTTAACGAAACGATAACGGTAACGATAACGAGAAACGGTGCTGGCGACCCGGAATGTCAAGGACTACCCTATACGAAGCATGGCATTCCGGGCTTCCCGCGCCGTTTCTCGTTAAAGTTATCGTTTCATTAACATTGGATGGCTCAAACTCTCTATTATATTAAATTTTATCGGTAATTTGAAGTGGAAATTCGGGGTGCTGCAGTTCCACAGTGCCAATACGCGAACCGCCACTAATCATATTTTTGAAGCCCACTACCGTGTGCGACCAGTGTGCCGAAGTACTCTTGCTGTCCTTTTAGTACAAAACTTTGGACCACCCAGTATTAGAATATATTTAATCAAATTGAAGAAGACATTAAAACCAGAGTAGGAAAATTTCTTCTTTAATGTCACTTTAATGAGGTTTGGTTGTTCTATCGATCGATTAGATCCCTAAGTAACTAGTGTTTGTTTATTTGCTTATTTAATGAATAATAATATTCTTTGTATTAATGAATATGCATATAGTGTTTAATTATGCTAAGTAAAGATTTTAAACATGACACTAACACTATTGAGCGTCAGTAACTAAAACATGATAATGACGATATATAAACTAGAAACGTACTACTATCTCGAGCAGCAATTGAATAACAAACATCTTCAAAATATATTGGTATATACTGCCTATAGCCAATATTTATCCAGCATTCACCATCAAAGCATGCGCGGTATGATTTAATTAAATTCAGATTAACTCCCACAAATTTGCATGTACATGCAGAAGGTGTATTTGCTCTGCCTTGAACATGCCGAACAAATACATTTGATTAAGGATCCGAAATAGCGAGCAAATAAAACACGTAAATGTGGGATTAAATTGAACAAATCATCAGCGTCTATAGTTTTCATAAAAATACTTATCCAATTCAACGTAGAAAACTTCTTTTTTTTGTTGTTGCACCCGAACAAGGGGATAAAAAAAAATACTCATTTGCCATTTGTCAAAAGTTGGAATTTCATAAAAGCTTCGTATATAATCAATGAAGAGGAGGAAAAAACCTTAATGCTGCTAGCGCACTATTGCCTGGGTATTTATGACATCGAAATGTAATGTTTGGTAAAGATATTGAAAACCTGCCTTCAAAATCGACCAACCAACCAAGTTTTTTTTTTTTTTTTTCTTCGATTTTTAAGACAAAACATCATCGAAATCATCCGTCTAGAAAATATGATACGGGCTGCTTGGAATAAAATCAAGCATCGCCTTAATACTTTATTTCATGTCTAGGCAACAAATAAATCCATTACTTCGAACCAATATTTCCCCCCGAATGCAAAAAAATGCATTTTTGTAAACATTTGTTTGGCATGTGACGTCGTAAACAAATTCTTTTGGAAAATGTCTAAAATTCTTTATAAGGAAAAAACATATCAACTGGGTCTAACATCCGTTTTCATAGTTTTTCAAAATTTCCAAACAACGATAGGGGCCATTCAAAAAGGACGTCCCTGAAATTCCTTCTAAAATCGACCCCCCCTTCCCCTACCCCTTGCCTCCTTTCCCCCCCCCCCCCCTCCTCTCTCCCCCTCCCTCCCTCATAGGTGTCCTTCATTTTTTTTAAACGTAGGGTGTCCATAAAATGTGTTGGAGCATATAAAGGACCATCCTATAAATTTCCAAGTACCCGTCTCGCTGCCAATTTCACGACACTTTTCCAGATTTTTCTGATTAACGAAAATTTCCTGACCTCGAATGGGAAATTCCAGCATAAAATTGGTGTTTAACACAAATTTAAGCATCATACCCGACTTTCCTGAGGTTTTAAAAATTCAAGTACATTTGGGACTGGATGTCCCTTTCCCCTTTCACTTATCTTTAAAACTTAATTAAACAGAAAAACCAAAAACTGAAAAATAAGATCATTAATGGATGTTCAAAATGGCCGTCCACATGGTGTCCATATGCCAGCAGGCTCCCCACATCCTCCTTCCCCCCACTTGAAGAGGTCCTTTTTGAATGGCCCCTAAACTTGCACGTTAATAACATGTATTACTATCAAAATAACATAATGGTAATTTGGAAAATCAGGATAAAAGACTCCAAACTGGTTTGTTTAAAATTTCCATCTTGTTATTTGCATAACGCCATCTTTTTCAATACACAATACATTTATTACCATCAAAGTGCACCAAAGATGTTTATAGCCTCGAGGACAACGGCATCTGTCTAGACAATAATAATGTCAACATCTAGTTCAGGGAACCTATTCAACTATTCCAGGAGTTCTGACTAATTAGTTGATCAGTGAATGCCGCTACTTGAACTTAAATTTACCGAGGAATGTTTACATTTCAGAGGTGATTAGCAAAATAAAGCAACTTGATATGGGTTTCTTGAACGGATAAAGTGATGGAATTCCTGGAATATTAGACATCGTCATACGTATCCATGGTAGAAGTATTTTATTTCAGCTGCGCACTTTTGTTTTTCTCATGATGACGTTAATTTGTTAAGACAAGAATCTTCTAATCATTACAAGTTTCTAAAAAGTTATCAATCTCTCAAAAATTAAGACATCGGCCTATTCTTAAGTTATTTTCCAACTATTCCATGCAAGCAGTATGTAATACTCTGCAGTTGTTATTACTTACAACATAACGATATCAAATTTAAAAATAAAAGTGGAAAACTTTGATAATGTATCAAATTTACGCTTTTTTGGAGCTTTTTTGGATTCCTTTATTGAAATATTCGAATGGTAACTATAAGGTCACATCATTGACTATGTAGTGTTTATAGTGTTGGGCAGTAATTGAGTAACGAGTAAAAGAATACTGAGTACAAAGAGAAATTTGGATACAAAATGTACGAAAGTTATTGAATGCACATGTACTCAAAACGTAGGAGTACAATACTACACTCGATAACAATATGTACTCACAATGGGTGACAGATGTCCTCCAGTATTATGTAATCTAAAATTATGAGTATTAACGTAATCTGAAATTGAGTACCAATGTAATAATCGAGTATGAATAGAAATACTTTAGTAATTGAGTAGTTTGAGTAACGAAAATGAGTACCATAAAATGAGGGTCATCCTAAAAGCTAATATGAATGCATCCTAATTTTTACATTTCTAAACTTGTGATACTTTTGTTATCGTATGTTTTCTTCCTTTAATTATTAAGATTTTGCTAATTTCTAAGAGGGTTTATTTCCGCTCTCGAGTACATATTTGCTCAAGTTCCATATGATTTCTGATAGTTTCACATGAACTCTATATCTTCTGTAGAAGCAAGTACTCTACTTGTACTATAGAGTACGATTCCACTACAATCGTAATCAGTACTCCTACTCATGAGTACAATTTGACCAACTCTGAATTGGTCAACACATGGCTATGTATAACCCATACTGACCCATACATGTACATTATATATGCCCCATCATTGGCAAAATATAAAGGGCTTTTCCATCCTGGCTATAGTACAGTAAAAACTCGCAAAACCACAGGTTTAATATTTCTTTTTTCTTACATAAGGATTTCTTTGATAGTTTGACTACGACTATCTAAGTTTCTAGACGTTTGCAATTGATTTTAAGTTGGAGGAAAAAAAAAAGTATGGCAATACCATTGAGTAAGCTTACTAGGCTTAGTTTGAAACAATCCAGTTAATGACGTCATTGCTCTCGGCACTTTCAAGAAAGGCTTCTCGAAGATGAAATCTCTTTATGCGAATAAATCCAGGTAGGATTACACAAAAATATATCGTTCTCAGAAGTTCGAAGCACGGAATTCAACTAAGGAAAACAACTTCGCAGACTTCTTATATTATAGTCTTACAAAAAACCTCAAATTTCTCGAATTACTCCTAATGTGAAAGATGTCCAAAGGCTTTTCGAGTTTTACCGTCTTTTATATTTAATTAATGGAGAGATTGAGCCAGCCAACGCCTTAACGTTAACCTTAACGTTAGGAGGAGCCACGGACTGAACTACCCAAGGAACTAACTGAACGTCATGAGGGCGCATGCGTGGTTCTTCCCATCCCGCCTCTAACGTTTAGGTTAACGTTAAGGCGTTGGCGGGCTCAATCTCTCTAATAATTACTCCAGGCTTTTAAAAAACAAGAAATTTTGGTCAGTCGGATGTATAGTAATTGGGTACATTTTGAAAAAAATAGATACAATTAAAAAGTAATGATATACAGTAGCTCGGCAACTGGAGGGCTTTCACAAAAGATTGTAAATTTGAGTAGCCATATTAAGGCAAAAGCAAATATCGTATTCTGCATAAGGAATTATTACATATTTTTTTAATTTCATTAAAAATGGATTCTAGAATCCGTATTCGGAAGACATGATTAATTTTTGTAATAGGAATACATTTCATTTCATTTGTCCATTGGCATTATTGTAATATATAATTATAATCGTATCATCGAATTATATTCTTTATAAATATATACACGACTACAATGTTATATATATGGGTGTTTGGAAATTTATAGGATGGGCAAGCTCCAATAAATTTTATGGGCACCCTACTTTTCAAAAAAAAATTGATAAGGACGTCTATGAGGAGAGGGGGGGGTGTCTGGGCCAAAATGGACACCATGCTGATAAAGGGGGGGAATGAATTGTTCTTTTTGAATCGCCCCTTAACAGAAACTTCCCGACGCGGACTCGTATTTCAAGGATAATTCCCGACTTTTTCGAAGAGATTAAAATCAAGCATATTTCCAGATTTTCAAGGCTGTTGGACAACCTCACTATTTGGACCTATACTCACAACGTGCATAATAGAGAGTTTGAGCCATCCAACGCTAACAAAACGATAACGTTCACGAGAAACAGCGCGGGAAGTCCGTAATGTATGTCAGCGCTGTTTCTCGTTATCGTTACCGTTATCGTTTCGTTAACGTTGAATGGCTCAAACTCTCTATTATCATTATATTAGTAACATTAAAACTAACAAACTTACTTTGAGAGTTGAATAATAAGAAAATACAGAAATATCAATATTGCAGAAACTCAAGTTTGCATCAATTAAAAAAATCACCCCCTTCATGTCTGGTTTTAGACAAAAAGTAACCTATAGTTTTGCGTGTATGTTTGATATTCACATGAACAGTAATCAAAACTGACTATATCGACCTGTTATATTGACCAGTTTAAAGTGTTTCCTCCACAGAGATGAAAGTTTGACGACATTAGAAAAAAATACTCAATAAGGAATTGGCCATTGCAGACATTTACCTATAATAATTTCTTAAGAAGCAAACACGTGACATTGTACATGTCCACGAGACTAAATTTCTTACCCCGTTTTCCCGCGATCGAAGTTCAACTATGGTTCATTCTGAGGTTGATAACTTCTCATTAAAGTCATATTTGTGAAACGAGAAATATATAATCCAAAGTGTATGTTGGTGATGATGTCAACGATGGTGGATTAGGAAGCTCGATGAATTCCGAGGAAGATGTTATTTTTAAGCGCTCGTTGGACTTTTCCAATTCAAACGAGGATATTCAAAGTTTGTGAAACTTTTCGGATATGGAGCAAATGTAGGTTGTGTGCATCAGCTTGAACAGGATCGTGGTTTGTTCTCCAAGCCGAAACCGCAGCCTCCTTGCTCTTCGGAATTACGACTTGTCCGCCAGAGGCTTGCCTGGAAATCGATCTGCAAATTCATAGGATATGGCACTCGGCTTAATCTCACATGAACACCTCGGGCATCTTACTCTATATCTTTGTGGACGACATCGCAGCTGGAACATTTGCGGACTTTCTGCACTGGAAGCAGACTACAGCAGCGGTTGTGGAGGCTTTTTCACAAAAACTAAACTCAAAAATGTGATGCATAACTAACGCCTCGATATACAAAATGGCATTTCTCTCGCATGTATACAGCAGTTGTGCACTGAAATGGCCACTGGTCTTGTCCAAAAACGGAAGCATATTGACCACTAGCCTCCTACAGAAAAAACAACTGACGATTTAAACTTAATAGTTACTTCAAAACCCCATCTACTTTATGATCAGTCGTGTGATCAGTTTGTAATATTCGTTACAAACTGATAATTAAGTGATTGCGTTTACTTAATTAATCGTTTGTAACAATTTGCATGCACCCTCTCAATATGCCAATTCCACGACATTTTTCCAGATTTTTCCGATTAACGGAAATTTCCTGACCTCGAAAGGAAATTTCAGCATAACATTGGTGTTTAACATACATTTAGGCATAATACCCGACTTTCCCCAGGATTTATCCTCGCGGATTTAAAAATTAAAGTACTACATTTGGGAGTGGGGACACATTTCTTCCGGTGTCCATTTCCCCTTTCACTGATTTCTAAAACTTAATCAAACACAAAAACCAAAAACTGAAAAATACCATCAATAGTGGAATTCCATAATGGCTTCCCCCCACCTTCCCCCTGTCCACACGGTGTCTACATGCCACAGACCCCCTCCCCACCCCCTCTTGAGGACGACCTTATTTGAATGGCTCCTTATGTGGGACATACATATTATTCCGGTGAGAAAAGCCTAGGTCACAAGCATATCATGTTATATTAAAGCATAATTCAATAAAAAGTTAGCACGTATAGGTGTAAAATGTATGGGCACACTGTCCTAATCAATAGAGAGATTGAGCCAGCCAACGCCTTAACGTTAACTTTAACGTTAGAGGCGGGAAGGGAATAACCACGCATGCGCACTCATGACGTTCAGTTCATTGGGTAGTTCAGTCCGTGGCTCCTACCTTCCCGCCTCTAACGTTCAGGTTAACGTTAAGACGTTGACAGGCACAATCTCTCTATTGTTATTGATGAACTACTTCGTGCTGCATTATATTTACAAACAAAAAAAGTGACATTAAATTTATAAATCCATTACCAACGTGGTGTTAAATAAAAAATAAAGAGTATTTTAGATGTAGAATAAAAGAAATGCATTAAGACCCTGATTAACACGACTGTAAACTGTGTATACAGACGATTGTATTATCTTTGGCGCCTTTGGACGGATTGTCAGGGAGCTTCTTCCGTGCCATTAAGTTGATATTTTTCGTCAGTCTCCATCACACTTTAAACGCATCAAGTTTGCATTAGAGAATGATGATGAACCGCTTAAGCCCATAAATGTGTCAACAAATATGAGATGGGCACAGATTTATAGGGCTCGTCTATCCTCGAGCGTTCGAGCACTGCTAATGGATTACATCAAAGAATGAGTTAGGGGCACGGTAGCATATCAAAGAATGTCATTGGGGAGCTGTGGCACAAGGGCTGCATATATAGATGGCCTTTCTCTCAATGGACCCTTTGTTGACAAATGACTGTTGGAA
Organism: Ophyiulus pilosus; assembly: GCA_033995625.1. NCBI lineage: Eukaryota > Metazoa > Arthropoda > Diplopoda > Julida > Julidae > Ophyiulus > Ophyiulus pilosus. Next base: position 8,972 of record JAUJYV010001531.1, read on the forward strand.
AGCTCAAGAGCTAAGCCTTGTAATGTATAAAGCGACAACATTTACCTTTGGAAAATGCAGACATTAAAATTGTTCAAGATACTCATAGGCCCGTACCACATTTGCTCACCAAACTGCAGCTCAAGCTTAAGCTAATGCTTGAGATGACACACATTTGTCTGTCTTTGGCACGTCTTGGCAATTTTTCTGGGCAGCTATGGTCTTGAACTGAGACTTCAGACGCAGCTCGGACGATTTGAGCCACTGTGGCAGGTTTTCATCTCAAGCTTTAGCTTAAGCACACATTTGGCTGTCTTGAGCTTCGTCTTGGTAATATTTCTGCGCATCTGTGGTATGCATCTGGGACTTGAGATGCAACTCAGTCTCACCCCCGTACCACAGTTGCTCAAATTGCATGAGCTTGAGACTGAGCTGTGTCTTAAGTCCCAGATGCATACCATATAGCTACACAGAAAAATTGCCAAGACGAACTCAAGACAGCTAAATGTGTCATATCAAGGCACACATGGTAAGCTTAAGCTTATGCTTGAGATGCAGCTTAGACGAGACAAAGCTTTAGCTTGTTGAGCAACTGTGGTACTGCAGCCCAAGTTTTGTCTCGTTTAAGCTGCATCTCAAACTTAAGATCAAGCTTGAGATGACACACGTTTGACTGTCTTGAGCTCGTCTTGGCAATTTCTCTGAGGAGCAGTGGTATTCATCTGGGACTTGAGACGCAGCTCGGTCTCAAGCTCGTGCGATTTGAGCAACTGTGGTAAGGGGACGACAGTCCGCTACTCTGATACTCCAATGCTCTTCTGTGGTTTCCGGTCATTGCTACAGTGACAGGGATAAAGTATTGCAAAGCAGATAAAGAATTTCCGTGGCTATAGGTCCCGTTCCAGTAAGAAATCGATCCCCAAAAGATCCCCACTGATCAGCTGTGCCCCAAAAATCAATGAATCACATCTGGAACAATCCAGCATCACGGTTCCAGAGTGGCTGCACGTGTTTAGTATGTCAAATGTGAAATTGTCGGCGGAATTGCTTGTCCAGTGGTGTAGGACAAGGCTTACTGCGCAGGGGGTTGGAGACCTCCTAACCAGGTGTATATATATATAGACGTTTCTTAAAACCCAACCTCCCCTCTTACGATTTCCTCAACTCCCAAGAGCTTATTTGGTAAACCTCAAACGCACAGAGGGAATACCACAGCAGAAGAGATTTAGATACAATGTTTCCGAGGAATAAATTTTGTCGATTTTCTTAAAATTGAATACAACATTTGCCTGCGTGACAAACAACGTTTTTTTTTTTCTATTTGGGGAAACCACGGTGCTAAACTTAACAACGTGATTCCGGCAGTGTGAAACAACGCGACCGTAAATAAATTCAATCCGGAAAACATCAGATCGTCTTGTGAGAAAACATGGCAAAAGCCAACATCGGGAGGAATGAGATTTCCGTCCAAATAATGTTAACTTCGTTCGAAAGACGTAATATCGACTTTGTTTTCCTGCGACGTTTGGCATACAGGACAATAGAGAGAATAGAGAGTTTGAGCCAGCCAACGTTAACGAAATGATAACGAGAACGAGAAACAGCGCTGGCGGCCCGGAATGTCAGCCAACGCCTTAACGTTAACCTTAACATTAAAGGTGGGAAGGAATGAACCACGCATGCGCACGTTCATGTTTCTTACAATATTTAAAAAAGACACATGCATAAAGATTTTCACAAATTTTGTCAACAATTTTTAAAGTTTTAAAAAAATCTTCTGTTGAAATTCAGAAACATTTAAAAAAAAAAAAAAAAAAAAAAAAAAAAAAAAAAACATGCTCTAAGTTATCTCAGAATTTCTTCCAAAATTTCACACACCAAATTCTCAAAACCTATTTGAAAATTTCAAAAAACATTCTGGAAAATATGTACATTGTTCTAGCTTCAAAAACAACTTAAAAGAATGCCCACAATGTTGTCAAATATGTTTAAAAACATGCCCCAAACTTGGCAAATGTTTTTCAGCAAATTTAAAAAATAATTCATACTTAAACTTTTTCACAAATTTTGTCAACAAATTTTAAAAACTTTAAAAATACCTGAAACTTCTAAAAAAATTCTCCTTTAAACAACATGCTCAAAACTTTCTACATATAACGCTCTACTAAAATTCAGAAACATTTTTTTAAAAAACATGTTCTCAGAATTTCTACCAAAATTCCACACATGAATTCTGAAAACCTTCTAGAAAGTTATAAAAACATTCTATACAATTTGTAAAATTGCTCTAACTCAAGGTTGTAGATATATAAAATGCTTTCCTCATTTTTCAATTACCAGTTAAATTAATGGCATTAGTCCATAGCCCCTTATTTTTAATAGCAGGCAATCTCTCATGGCTTCAGTGCTATCACTGTTTGCCATCGTCATTTAAAGAAGGGGGAATTCGCAGTAACCTAACGGAAGTAGAGAATAACAAATGGCCACGCAATGACGTCACTGGTCCTAAAGCTTGCGTAATAACATGGCCGAGACAAACATGACCTCTCTATGGAAACAAGCATCCAACGACATTCTATCACATCTCCCTGGTGTGAACTGCCTTCACCGGATGCCATAAACCCTTTCTTCAATCTGAATAACAATTTGCATATAAACAGACTCGTCTAGGGCAATAAATTCATGCAAAACAAGCATGATCCAAAGAGGTATTTGAAATTGTGCAAATTACAACACAAAACGATTCCTCCGTCATTTCTAAATACGAACAAGAGCCAAAGTAGACCCTAGGGTGTCATTAAACAATCAGCACATAAGATGCAAACAGACAAAGAACTGGGTGGGGAAAAAAAACACCATAAATTTAGGGGTTAGTAACGATTTGCCAAGTTTCATGTACACAAGTATAATAAACATCCATTTATGGTCGCAAAGGAACTAGTTTGTTGTTTTTTATTCATAATTAAGTTTGTTCTATCATTTTTTCCACACATTCACAAATGTATAGTCGAAACAAACTATGAATTTGCATAAAAATGCTCTGTATTGGATACTTTTTTCTATACTTAAGTTCTCGGGTGGAAACGTTATATGGGCTGGATAAAGCATCCTTGATAGGCCATATATGGTCCTTAACGGGCTATAGTTGGCCCTTGACGTGCCATATTTGGTCCTTCATGGGTCATATTTGGTCCTGGATGGGCCATATTTGGTATTTGACGGGCCATATTTGGTCCTCGATGGGCCGCCATATTTGGTCCTGAATGGGACATGTTTGGTACTGGATGGGCCATATTTGATCCACGATGGGCCATATTTGGTCCTCGATGGGCCATATTTAGTCCTCGATGGGCAATATTTGATCCTCGATGGGCCACATTTGGTCCTCGATAGGCCGTATTTGATCCTCGATGGGCCATATTTGGTCCTCGGTCAGCCATATTTGATCCCGGATGGGCTATATTTAGCCCCAATGATGGTGCATAGTATATGGGCCTTAATCAGTCACTAATGGACCTAGTATGGACCATATTTAGTCATGCATATAAGCAATATCTTGTCAATGATGGGTCATATAGCCCTACATGGACCTGAATCACATGTGATGTGCATCTTAAGATGTTAATTATGAATCATAGTTAGATATGATCAAACGTTTGCATATTCGGATGATCATGGCCATACATGGACACAAATGGTCAAGTTTGCCAATATATTTCCCAGGTATGCTAATGTAATGCCATATGACCATACATCAGTGAATATGGTCATACATAACCTTACAAAAACAACAAGTTTACACTGGACAATTCTTGAATTTCAAATTTTAAAACAGTGGTCAACCTGGTCCCTGGTCAACATGAAAGAATATAACTTTCACACGACAAAACTTTCAACCCAATATCTTTTTTTGCATAGCCCTAATCACTAACCATGTATATGTCCTGCCACAGGAGATACATTTTTGAAATTCAAATTTACCGAATGTAACAATTTGAAAACCACCCAAAATAATCCCATCCTCCATTCAATTTTTTCAGCAGACCTGACCGACTGCCGAAGTCAGTCACGTTGATAATAGTCTCTTAGGGTCCTATCATCCATCGCCGTCTTTGCACGGCAGTTGAATTTCAAAAACTATGATGGATTCCCGCTTACCATACATAAAGGTGCTGCATAAATCATAAAAAACCGAAATAAGAAGGATGGTCATTTTATTAAAGCGCTTGATGGAAAACTATACTCTTTTTCTTTTCGCTTGTTTTGCTTTGTTTATTCCATAAACCATTTTATGGATGATTGATTAAAGAAAGGTTGCATCCCATACATACACGAAGGGCCCCTTATGAGTCACGGGCCAATGACAACGCAGCCAAGTAAATATTAAAGAAGTTATAAAAGTGGTGTGGAGGAGAAGAAAAACTTGCGGAAGACCACCGCGGAGGAAATTTGAAAACCTGCTCGTATCGATCTTCAAAAGTATGGACCGTACAGGGTGAATGAGGTACTCTGTGTACTTTTCCCGGGTGGAAAAACTATATTTGAAGGCGTGGCTATCCCAATTTAACACTAGTTTTCACCGCATGGCAAGCCAAACACCCCGTCACACGTCTCGTAGACGTATCGTGTGAACGTGCAGATAGAAAAGCATGCGCCGCTGTAAAAACCTAGTGCGGCAAAACAGCTGATACGGCCTCGTGTGAACGGGGTGTAAGCTAGTACGCTTGAGGCGCATTCCCAGTGCTAATTTTGTACGACGGAATTGTTAAGCCCAGTATCTGTCCTTTTGTAATACCAAAGTTCACTGGAAATTTACCTCATGAACTTTGGAAGTCCGGGTCAACCACGTGCAAACGCTCACGGAGCTATTTTGACCATTGGTCATTCTCTGACGTGTGATAGCTCAGGTTCCATGAATAGCCTTCTTTGCGAATTTCCAGACTTGGTGGAAATTCAATATAGCAATGATGTCTAAGTCACTACTGACGTAGGAGCATTCTCCTGACACTGGGTACAACCCCCTACCATATGGCATTTAGTTGCTGACTGTAGGGTACTGAGTTGAATTGAATTCCTTATACAAGGGACTGCCTGAGCCACCAAATGTCAAGAGTTCGGACAGAAAACGGCTCATGCACTGTCATTTTGGGAACTTGGGATTTTTGAAATAAAGCTCTGAATTTAACTTGAATGACTACTTTGAAGTTTTTTCCTTTTTGAGACTCAGCAAATTTATCCTGGATCACTACCAAACATCGAAGTCGGTAAGTATAACCGATCTCGTGTTATCTCCGCTAGTAGTAGCACAGTATTTCGACCTTAAGAAAGTCTGAACTTCATTACACTTGAACTTCAAGCTTCCAACGATCCTCATTCTCCGTTAGTTCAAACTAAGGTGCTTCTACCAACGGACTCGCGGGAAAAATAGTTACCTCAATATGGCAAATAAATAGTATATGTGCCACATAAAACTGCAATAGTCTACCCAGTCAAGTTTTCACCATGATGTTTCATAAAGGGCACAAAGAACCATACTTTAGGTTCTCAAATTGTTCTTTTGACCTTCTCCGGCAAATGTCTTTATTTGTTGAAAAACATGTCATGGCGGCAGAATGCCAGCATATCTCCATAAATAACACGTGGCCACCTATTACTAGTTATTTCCTACTAACCAAAGTGAGAATCACTACTTCAGCCTATTGACAATCCCAAATCCAACTAGGGCATGATATACTGAGGATTTCGATCCGGAACGGTCATCTTAAAGAAATTACACGATGCCAAAAAGGTGTGGATCAACTCACCATCGTTTTATGATTTGTTATGCAAACTCCATCGGGAAAAGACAGCGAAAAGGAGTGGTTTTGTAAAAGCAATTTCTAAGAAAGTGTAGAAAAACTGTCCTTTGACTGTTTTGGCAGCGCTAATGCAAAAGAAACAGCGTTTGAGTACTTTGTTTGTGCTAGTGCCAAATGCTAGGCTGGAGAATTGTTCAAAATGACCAAGTCCAACATCAATATTGAAATAAAAAAAAGTAAAAGTGTGAACTATATATTGTAAACATATTCCTTTGTGGAAAAACCAAATATGGACCATTGTGTAAATCTGGGCCACATATACGCAGGTATAAATATGACCACACACTATATAGTTCATCTCATCAATACCACTGCAACTCTCACTGTGTACCAAACTGTTTAATTCCATCCCATTTTTTAAAAGAATTCCACTAACAACTTTAGAAACTTCACTGACGTTATTGGAAGCATCGAATGGATGCGATAAAATTAAATTTTTCAACTCTGTGAAATATAAAAAGTACTTTTATTGCTTTTCCAAGCACGGCACGGACCACTGGTCAACTATAAAGTGTAGTAAAAACCAATGGAAGAAACGGCCATCAAAATATAATAACAGCAAAAATAAAACAGTAAAACATTGGCATTTTGGATGTTTGGAGAAATTCTCATGAGAAATCGGCAAGACTTTCAAACTTGTATTGTTGGCGGAACAAACTTGCACTCTCATGCAATAAACGAAATAAGAGGATACACTTATTTTGAGTCCCTTATGGAATCTCAAAAAATGGTTGTGCAAGAATCAAATTGATTATGATAGATTGCCAAGAATGATCATGGACAAGAAACGTCCAATATGATCGTGTACAAGAAACGTCCAATATGATCGTGTACAAGAAACGTCCAAGAATGATCGTGGACAAGAAACGTGTAAGAATGATCATGGACAAGAAACGTCCAAGAATGATCATGGACGAGAAACGTCTAAAAATGATCATTGACGAGAAACGTCCAAGAATGATTATGGACGAGAAATGTCCAAGAATGATCGTGGACAAGAAACGTCCAAGAATGATCATGGACGAGAAACGTCCAAGAACGATCATGGACAAGAAACGTTAAAGAACGATCGTGGACAAGAAACGTCCAAGAATGATCGTGGACGAGAAACGTCCAAGAATGATCATGGACGAGAAACGTCCAAGAACTGATCATGGACAAGAAACTACCAAGAATGATCATGGACAAGAAACTCCCAAGAATGATCATTGACAAGAAACGTCCAAGAATGATCTTGGACAAGAAACGTCCAAGAATGACCATGGACAATGGACAAAAAATAGTAACCACATAATATATTTTCAAGTTGTCGGATATAGTCAATGCCACGTCTCAAATGAACAACAATAGTCTAATACTTCCACAAAACGAGTGCCAAAAGCGAAATACAAAATCCCAAACAAGTTTCGCTGTTTTCCCCTTCATTACCTTGATGTGCAATCGTGCATCAGGCGCCATTTTGTTACTCGATAACATCCACTCAAAGCATTTCAGACTATTTTTTTTTGTTTTGTCCAGCGTCCATCCTTAACAGACAATAGCTCCGTTGCAGTGAAATTGAAGTTGCATTTATCAGCAGATCAGTGAGGTAGACCCCACGAAAAATTAGGGCATTTCCAGCACGGTTCATTAGGAAAGAAAACGTCGAAAGGGTTGTCTTACATCCCCTTAATCTCAACTTTTTGTCTGCCAGATCCAAACAATACATTTAACCAGCAATTTGGGTAACGAGGCATGGACAAACATCCGAGCGGAATTAATGCTCACCGGAGGGCTTCAGTTTCAGTCAGGGTGACAGCAACAGGCGGCCATTTTGAATCCAAGACGATTTGTCAAAATACACTAGCTTGCAATGGTAAAACTTTGAAAACTTGGCAGTTGCAACTTGCTAGTAGGTTTAATTGCTTAATGGTTACCCGGGTGGAAAATTATACATGGATCATGTATGGACGCACCTGGACATGTACATGGACACGTAAGGTCATATATACAGAGTGAGTAAAAAGTCTGCTCCCCCTCCCCCAAATTTTCTTAACGGGGGCAAAATTCAAAATTGTGATAAGGGGAACATATAGGAACCATGGTGGTGCGCAATTTAATAGTTATTGACCTTTGACCATATTTTCAAGGTCTTTCACACAGGAAGTACTTGAAGGATACAAAATAGACATATGGTTTGATTTTGAAAGTTGTAGAGGAGGAGAGCCCAGGACAAAATTCCCATATTTATTTTTGTTAAAGATGGGAATTGGTTTAAATGGGATCCCATAACACAATGTGTT
>JAUJYV010001532.1:0-17085 GCA_033995625.1 Ophyiulus pilosus
AAATATCTTTGTTTTTTAAGCTTGGGTCGACTAAGATTTAAGAATGTCTTATGACCAAAATGACACCATATGGAGTGTCATGTGACCAAAACATGGTCTGTGTTTAGATTTTAAAATGTCATATAATCAAAACAATACCTTTGTTAGAGTGGAATGACCAAAAAAAAATATCTTTGTTTTTTAAGCTTGGGTCGACTAAGATTTAAGAATGTCTTATGACCAAAATGACACCATATGGAGTGACATGTGACCAAAACATGGCCTATATTTTGGTTTAAAAGTGTCATATAACCAAATAAAACCTTGGTTAAGGCAGAGGTCTTTGTTTTTTAAGAAAATGGTTATTCTCTCAAATAGCCAAATTTGGTCGATTAAGATTTAAGTATGTCTTATGACCAAAATGACACCATACGGAGTGTCATGTGACCAAAAAAACATGGCCTGTGTTTAGGTTTAAAAATGTCATATAACCAAATAATACCTTGGTTAAAGTAGTAATCTTAAGAAAATTGTCTCAAAATTCTCTCAAATAACCAAATTTGGTTGATTAAGATTTAAGAATGTCCTATGACCAAAACATGGCATGTGTTTAGGCTTAAAAGTGTCATATAACCAAAACAGTACCTTGGTTAAAGTGAAATGACCAAAACACGTCTTTGTTTTTTAAGAAAATGGTTATTCTTTTACATAACCAAATTGGGTCGGTTAATATTTGAAAATGTCTTATGACCAAAAAATAAAAACGGAATTGAAGATGTCCTATGACACTTGAAATGAAAAAAAATGACCTTGTGTCAAAAAAGATAACCAAATTGGTACATGATATTTTAGACTTATTTGGGAATCGAGGTGATTGCCAAGTACCAAAAACTGAGTTTTTATCAATAAAAATATGGTAATTTGATCTGTTCTTTGAGCTTTTCGGAAATGGTCGAGAAAAGGCCGGGAGTTAAGTTACGGTCTACTAGAAAGGGAAATGTGAAGACCAGGAAGTAACTCAGGCTGGGGAAAGTTTGTGAGGGTTGAAAGTTTGTGGGGGTTGAAAGTGGAGCTATAGGTCTGGGTTAAGGTACCTGATACGGAGTGTCTTACTCGACCATTGTCCATATTCAAATTTTTTGGATAAAAACGCGAAAGTGAAAAATATGTTCCCCCCCCCTCTGTTACATCACCCCCTTAAAAGACGTGGGGTGTCCCTTGTCCGAATCTACATTTCTTTTCACTTGAATCCCCCAGACGTCCTTTTGGGGTTTTTCGTCATATTTTCACCCCTCGGTCTTCCCCTATCAAAAAAAGCACCAGATTTGGGGTAAGAGGCCCCACCTGATAACTTCCGAGGTACCGTTAGGTGATCCCACAGCTAGGATCTACTAGGCATAGGTTATTCAACTCTTGAAAACTTCTGAAAAACAAGACTTTTGCTCGAGGGGTTGATGTGTACAGAGGGCAAGGTCTGTTTGGGTGGATGTGGGGAGACCCACGAAGAATGAATTTTTGGGGAAGAAAGCCCATTTTCGAAGTAAGGGTCTCTCTTAGTCTCGTCATGTAATCCCTCACTTTTACCTTATCAAGATTCGATTTAAAGGTGGTTATTTTTCTCTCATAGTTGTATCCCCCACTGATGGACTTTCAAAGGAATGATGTCCGATGATAATATCAATGATTACATTCTCCCACCCCTCCCCCCACAACTCTCTAAAATGAATTTTGAGGGTCCAAACTGATGTAATTTTATCCCCCTCCTCTGTATTCCCCTCATTGGTCATATCAAAATGCACGTTAAAATCAGTACTAATGATAATTCGACTCCCATCACCTGCTAATGTACTTTTTGTATGTTCCATGAAAGTCATTGAAATTTTAAATTATAATATAATTAAAAGGGCCTTTTTAGTAGCACAAAACTTTTTAAAATTTTTAAAATCGTGGCATAAATAAAAAAGTTATGACTAACAACATTTTTTTACGACCCCTGAAAGATGCTTTTCCTGTATGCAGACATGCTTTGCTGCATGGCTTCAGTGCTGCGCCACAATACGTGAGACGCTTGCAGGGAAGCTTTTTGTAAGGGGCAGCACACAACTTTCATAGGCCATAACTTTTTTGTATATTGTCCGATTTTAAAAGTTTTTAATGTTTTGTTCTCATAAAAGGGCTTTAATTTAAGTTTTTAAATCGAGCCATAAATAAAAGAAGATACAAACATGCTTTGCTGCATTGCTTCGATGCTTCACCTCAATACGTAAGACGCTTGCAGGAAAGGGGTTTGCAAGGGGCAGCACACAACTTTCAATAGCCACAACTTTTTTGCATATTGCCCAATTTTAAAACTTTTTTAAGCACATGTTTACAATTGTCCAAGCACAATTTTTAAAAATAAACAGCTCGCATTGGAATTACGAGATCACCCATTATAGTAGTCCGATGTCACATTTCCGGTACCGTGTCCGGAGTTATCATTAGTTTTTTCAGCAGCAATATATTCCCGACTTGTTAAAAGTGATGATTTCGTGTTCGGTTTAATGGCAGTACAAAAAAAGAGAGATTTACGAAACAAAGCTCTTGAAAAGTAAAACTTTTGCTCGGTTTCCGCAACCGGCATTTTCCAGTAGATGCCAATGGACTGTCCTACGAAATCATTGCATGTCAAGCTGCTTTATTCAAGGACTGGTTTACTGTTATTTTTTGCCTGCCTCTTCAGGGAGATTCCCTTTCAGACGTTTTCGGTTCTTGTCTGCGAGGGAATGCCGTGATGAGGCCGGAAATGGGGGACAGTCTTTTAAAAGTGCTCTTGAGACATGTTTCACTTTTTTGTTTGTTCCATCACTCTCGTTCTTTGCTCGTTTTCTTATGTTTCTGTTCTTGCCTCCTCGCAATCCTCCTGAAACCCCTCATCATCTTCACATCTCCTTCCTTTTTTTCAAATTCCCAAACTGGTCGTCTCTGTCACCATGGTCCTTCCATCCCTATCATCTCCTCGTTTTCCGTCGTTTTTTTCTCTCTTCTCTCGCTTTTGTGAGACTAACGTCGCTCCCTGGTGGCCGGGTGGGTCCGCAGGGCTTCTTCCGCCGCAGCATCCAGAAGCAGATCGAGTACCGATGTCTCCGGGACGGCAAGTGCATGGTGATACGACTCAACAGGAACCGGTGCCAGTACTGCCGCTTCAAGAAGTGTCTAGCCGTGGGCATGTCCCGCGACTGTAAGTGCAACCGAGGAGGAAAACTCAAAAACATCGATTCACAACTTCCCAAACGAGAAGTTTAAAAGGGCGAAACAGCAAACCTTTACCCTCGAAGCAATTGAAAAAATTTGAAAACTTTTTGTACAAATTGACCATTGCGGTGGTCCGTTCTTATAAATTCAGGAGCGAACTCCTGCTAGCGATCCGGATCGTGTTGCTGTTTCTTCAACAGCAGCACGATCTCACAAATTGAATCGTCTTAAATTGTTTTTGATTGAATTTCTTATATAGTATTTACAACATTAATCCAAAAAATTGAAATTTAGATTCTGAACGATGTCCCTTTCTTCGTCAAGCTATAGTACGAAGAACCAGGAGCCGTCGTCCTAATAAACAAATCGCTCGGGAAAAAGTCCATGGTAGTGTGACTGGCATGTCCATTTGATTGGAAATCATATTGCTCGTTGTGAAAAAGATTGAAATTTATCCTTTGCATTTTCGTCTCTGCCCACCACACATATTTGACACTCGTTTCTGTGTTTTTCAAAGCTGTGCGGTACGGCCGTGTTCCCAAGCGGTCTAGAGAGCGAAACGACGAGCAAAGGGTTACGCAGTCCGAGGCTGACCAATCGGCGAGGGAGCTGGAGAACAGGCAGCTGGCCATGTACGACATCATCTTGACCATCTCCCAGGCACACCACCTCAACTGCGCCTACACGGAGGAGAGAACCCGGGGCCTGGTCCGCAAACCAGCAGTTTTTGTAAGTTACCGTGACTTAAGTCAACTTGCCCGGGTAAGTAGTTGCACCCTTGCGGTAGTAAATTATTTTGTTGACCAATGTTTTTCGACTGGCCACATAGATGGCCACGTTGAAAAGGTGCTTTTTACGCGTGTGCAATTGCTTATCTGCACACTTAGTGTTCAGACACGTCCTGTAAATGCACCGTCAGTTACAGACTCCTGATTTAATCGAAGAATTTGCTTTGTCTTTAAATGAATTGTAGAACCTGAACGAACTTCACGTAGACGGCGAGTCCAGCCAGAACACGACCGACAGCCTGGAGCAGCGGAAGAACTCCATGTGGCAGAGCTTCGCTATGTACGTCACCCCGTCCATCCAACGGGTGGTGGAGTTCGCCAAGCGGGTGCCGGGCTTCTCCGACCTCTCGCAGGACGATCAACTGATCCTCATCAAGAGCGGCTTCTTCGAGATATGGCTGGTGCACATCGCCCGCATGTTCTCCCCAGTCGACAACACCCTGACGTTCAGCGATGGCAGTTACGTTACGAAGCAAGATCTGGACGTGGTATTTGATGTAAGTTTGCCGATTTGCCTGGCAACCTTAATAAACTGCAACTTGGAAATATTAAAGAGCTTTGGTAAATTTGGATATTCCCGGATGTTTAAAAATCATTTTCTCTTTCTAATTGCATTAGCACGATTTCGTAACGGCTCTGTTCACGTTAGCGATCACGTTCAGCAACTTGAATTTGAACGACACAGAGATTGGAGTGTTCTCGGCTGTTGTGCTGTTGAGGCCAGGTAAGTTCGGACGCACTTTACTATTTCTCCAGTCGTTGTTGATATCCCAAGTAATACTTGTCGTTAAAATATGCATTTTTCCAAACAAAAACTAACTTCTCGCGAGCAATCTCGGCATCGAAATTTCACGTGTGACGCAATTGTTTTGTTTTCAGATCGCTTGGGTGTTTCCGATCACACGTTCATTGAGCAGCAGCAGGAGAAGCTGGTGGAAGCCCTGAAGCTGCAGCTGTTGCGAAACCACGCTGGCGACAGCAACCTCGGCAACAGCGTGATCGTGAAACTCGACGAGCTGAAACAATTGGGCCACAAGCACAGCGAGCACCTCCAGTGGTTCCGCATGAATTGGATGAAGCTCAAGCTACCGCCTCTCTTCGCCGAGATCTTCGACATTCCCAAGTGCGAGGAGGACTTGCAGTAGGCTCTTCGAACACATATCCTCTCGTGCTGAGACGGTTGAGATGATTGTGACTTACCAATACCAGCTTTCCCTAGCTGCTGGAAAGAAAACAATGTGATAAACAAACAAAAAATGGCCCAATACGATCAATGTGCAAATGAACGGGATGCTTTCGTCCCCCGAGACGTCTCACGCGTGCTAACTTAAGGCTACAACGTCACTGCCGTTCTATCGTCGATTTTTTTATCAGTTTCGTTCTGGGACGCAGCACGAGAGCCGAGACGGGTGGGATCTCCTTCTCGGAAATGCCCAATTTGACGGTCGACCAAAAAAAGGTATACCAAGGATATTTTTCCAACCCGGCACATATCAAGCATACGTCGTTCGTGACCTATTCATGTTTTTCGTCGTTCGCTACACGCCGACTGTCCCCAGCCATTGTTTACCCTCCTTCCCTCAGCCTCCCTTCTAGGCGTCTTGGTGGACGGGTCAGATATTTAATAGCTGGAGTGTAAGAAAAGGAATTCTACGTCTTGGAGGCAATGCAAAACCAAGTTTTTTCGCGCCATTGTCTTCATTATTATTACTAATATTATTATTAATGTTTTGTACAGCAATATATCCAAAATTTAACGTGTAACTAGCTGTTATTTATTTTGTAATAGATTTTTCATCATTATGGTAATGCCGTCCCGGCCCCCCTTCCATCCCTCCACCACGACCTCGGACGCTCAGCCTCGGATGCGTGGCAACGAGCCGCATTCCAGCGGTTTTAGCTTGTGAACTCACCAGACCGTTTGCAGTCGCAGGCAGTATAGCAATGTCCTTAGTGCGGAAACAAACCAACTGTCGTGCGGTTCTCGTTACCATCGCTCCGAAGCGTTCCGTCTTCGAGGAGAACATTTTCTCAAAACACTACTCCAGACATTCCCTAACTGTTAAAAGCGACAATGTCGAGTCCCGCTCTACTAATCGGCCCCATCGTCGTGTTGTGTTTTTTGCCTTCTATGTTTTTTCGGATGTGCATGGGTTTCAGTTATATGTACGAGTACATCCGCTTTCGTGACCTATGTCCTCGCGTTTGTTAGTAGTTGGCTTAAAATCGCCCCAATGTTGCCGTTGCTCCTCCTCCGACATCCGCCACCAGTTACTTGGTGTTACTGTTGTTGTTGCTGCTGCTGCTGTTGTTGATGTTCTTGTTGTTTGTTGTTTCTGCTGCTTGCCACTAACACTGGCAAACTTAGAAGCATCCAGGTCACGATTATGTTCCTCAGTTGACAAATGTTTAAACTCGGCGAATTAGTTGCTTGAAAACCCCGAATGCCAGAAAGTTACCAACGTAGAGACTTGTCAGCGTATAAATACCCGAAGTATTTAAAAATCTTTGAAATTCTTTGAAATTCCAGACTAGCAAGCCCCAAAAAATGCTATCGAAGAGAATTTTTTTGTACAATTTTGAATTTTTATCGAATTTTGTTACGAATCTTCGTATTGCTGCCAGCCGCAATTAGTTTCGCGTGCAATTTCTTCGCGTGCTGAACCTCCTGCGCGCTAACGTCCGGTCCGTAATCTGTTTAAACTTTGAGAGGGGCTTATTCGTTTCCAAGGACCCTGCCCTTTGCTCGTAAACAGTAGAGCACGAGCATTAGTTTGTCCGGGGTTAAGGGAAACTCTTAGATTTACAATAAATATTATTTCAAACAGTTTCTGGATAGATCAGCCATTTTCCGTTAAGTTGTCTGATTTTTTTTAAAATATTTTGATTCTGGCCAACGTACACATCCACAAAATATCTTCAAAAGTTATATTTAAAAAAAAAATACTTAAATGTTTAAAATATTGAAAATGCCCCGATTATCCAGTGGTACGCATTCCTCCCCCTCCCCTCCCCTAAATTATTTGATACGTACCTAATACATTTTGGTTCGATACGAGCAAAATATTGGATGGCAGCAATCGAGTTTCCAAACAATCGAACAAACTTTATCCCAAAAATTAAAAACCATTTCAATTAAGTCACCTGAAGAGGAACAGAGCTGCGGATTGGCTTTCTATGTTCAACAATTTGCTCAAAACAACTTAACTTTGTGTCTCTTTGTGTCAGGCATCGACTTCTGGTATCATCCGTGTTCGTTGGTGGTATCCTCAATTTTCTACGGCATTGTGTCTGACCAATCTTTTTCAAGTTGGTCGTTTTTATATGCGTTGTAACTTCCCAACCAGAGTGTATTTCCCTTTCCTGATTTTAAACAGTTTTGTACGAATGTTTCTAAAGTTGTTCCGAACAACACTTAATGGCATAATTATCGAGGATGCACACGTAAAGCAATGCCGTCTTGCGGCACTGAAGATTGCAGTTGTATCCTCGTGTTTTTTTCTTGTTTTTCTTGGGGAAATGCACTCCTTTTTACTTTTATACGGATAAATATTCATTGTTAGCTGTTTGATCCTCACTTAACCCCACTAACCTCATAAATTATTAATGAAACTGGATTTTAGGAGTGATTACGAACTTGTTAACAAACGCGCATCGGATTGGTCGACGTTCTGACATTGCTGACTGACTGCCAGATTTTATTGAAATTCGTAACTTTTTCTGCAAAATGTTCATGTTTTTAAATTTTAGTACAGTTTACGCAAGCTAGATTAGTGCACGCAGAAATTGCACGAAGACTCGTGAAGCCTCGTGTGCTGTAAGCACAATCTGGAGGCAGCCCTAATAAATCTTCAATAAAAACTCCTAAACAAATATAACCTTACCTAACCTAAAAAGGCCCTATAGAGACCCTTATTACAAGTTAATCTGTGAAAAATACTTTTGGGTGCCCTTGCGCCTTCACGAGTCTCCGTACCATTTCTTCGCGTGCTAAACCTTCTGCGCGCTAACGTCCGGTCCGCAATCTGTTTAAACTTTGAGAGGGGCTTATTCGTTTCCAAGGACCCTGCCCTTTGCTCGTAAACAGTAGAGCACTGGCATTACTCTTGACATACAGCTGTTCCCGGCATATTTTCCTCTTGCCCAAATATACGGCTAGGGCGCTTTTCCCGGTCATTCCCTGCTTTCCACCCAGTTCTTTATCAACCGGTTAATTTGGTTAGCAGACTATATTCTGTATCCGTCTGCTAACCGAAAAATATGCCATTATCCAAGCGGCTTACTTTCGCGCACATCCAAATTTGAGTTATATTTGAACTTTTTTAATCCGGTTAATTTTGAAATGACTGTATATTCTATGTCCTTTTTTTTTCTTCAAGGCCCTTAGATACTATATTCAATTAATTGAATTTAGATTGGTAAATAGTGTTTATAGATAATGCTATTTTTATTATTTTGTTTTCGATGTTTTATATTTGAAATTCAAAGCAGAACACTTTTCAGTCAGCCTTGACAGAATGGATAACGATCGAATGAAAACACGACACATTATTTGACACAAAAAAACAACAAGCAACTAAGTGTTGTGATACAAGTTTTCAATTATCTGTTTCGAGATATGTTCGTAAACACTCCTCGTGTCCGGTATTTGTTATCGACGCAACATGTTACAAAGGCGTTGTCGAAATTCTGCATTTTTATATATTCTTCCCCCTCCCCCCCCAAAAAAAAACTTACGAAATACTGTTAAGAAAATTGTGAGATTGATGAAAAGAGTAGTTTATTATATTAATCGGAAGCAAATTAACGGATTTATTAATTTTTGTAGCTACTGATGAAGTTGTAAAGCAAAAAAAAAAATATATATATATAAACTATATATACTAGACACGATATACAAAAGCGGATCCTGGAGGTGTTCATTATACTGTTATTAACCACCCAAACTTATTGTTATCATTATCATTACTTTTTATCAAAAAATATAATACGATTTTTGTAATTTTTGTGAATTTTGGTATTTTTTGCATATGATTTAATTTGTAATTTTTGTAATTCAATTTTGATACAATTTAGTTATTTGAAAATTTTGAAAAATGATATCTTGGAAATGCCATATATACGATCGGCTGGAAAAATTATATAGGGCCACACTTATATTCCATATTATGCCCCTTATATGATCTTGGGTAGAAATAATCTAGTGGGCTGTGCATTTCAATAATGGTCCATGGGGTTCATATATGGTCCTTTGGCTAAACATGGTCCATCAGCGTCCACATATGGCCCATATATAGCCATTCCATATTTGGTTAAAACTTGGCTATATTTGGACCATTGTAGGTCTATATGGCCCATGTTTAGTTAACTAAGGTTCATATATGGACCATCGTTGGCCAAATATGGTCCATCCTTATGTCCATCCTTGGCTAAATATGGTCCACCAACGGCCACTTAAGACCCTATATAGTTTATCCTCCTGGGGACGATTGTAGTTTTATGTGGTCCATGTACTGTATTTCCAATAACGGCCCATAGTTAACCAAGGTTCATATATGGACCATCTTTGGCCAAATATGACCCATCCTTATGTCCATCCTTGGCTAAATATGGCCCATCCTTATGTCCATCCTTGAACAAATATGGCCCATCCTTATGTCCATCCTTGGCTAAATATGGCCCATCCTTATGTCCATCCTTGGCTAAATATGGTCCATCCTTATGTCCACCTTGGCCAAATATGGTCCATCCTTGGCTAAATATGGTCCATCCATATGTCCATCCTTGGCCAAATATGGTCCATCCTTATGTCCATCCTTGGCTAAATGACCATATTTAGCCAAGGATGGACACGTCTAGGAAGGACACCATGTCTAAATATGGTCCACCAACGGCCAAATATGACCCTATATAGTTTATCCACCTGGGGACCATTGTAGTTTTATGTGGTCCATGTACTGTATTTCCAATAACGGACCATAGTTAACCAAGGTGCATATATGGACCATCTCTGGCCAAATATGGGCCCAAGGATGGACCATAGTATTTAGCCAAGGATGGACGCATGGATGGACCATCCCCGACTAAATACGGTCCACGAACGACCACTTATGGCCCATATATAGTATTTCCACCTCACGAATATAATATTTGCCCTAAACACGTATTTCACATATTCCAAAAGTGTTGATACTGGTAACAATAAGTGCGTGCCCATTGGTCCATCACCTGCTATAACCGAACCTTTTGTACCGAACTCTGTCCAAGCCCCATTTCCACACTACGATGACTGAATTATTATTGTAATATATACAAGCAGAGATTTTTTATATGAATTTTAGGCATTTCTCAACCCGTTTGTTGAAATTTCCCAACACGAGCCTCCTCAGGGTATCTGGATCTGCAGCAATTTTGTCTAGATAGAAAAACCTACGATTTCATATATGTTTTACTTGGTAATCAAATCCTTCATTTTCTGACCCTCGAAATGCGCGATTTTTGGCAACTGGAGGGAAAATGTGTTTTTTTTTATGTTTGGATTTTTAAGGACTTTTAAGGATTAAAAAAAAAGGCTTTATAAGCTTTTTTTTTTGAAATGGGGAATATTTGGGAACATTTTGGTTGTAGAAAAAGATTTTAAAAAAGTCATATATCAGGTCGAGATAATACGTAACTGCTTTTTTTGCTATATACATATGTTGTTTGATATGGTCGAAGTCGGTTATAACGAAGTTTTGGTATGCTGCTGTTCGGATATAACGAATTTTTGGATATAACGAATTTTCGGCTATAACGAATTTTCTATCTATAGTTTTAAGTTTTGAACTCGATGTAAATACACTTACTGACATTTTTTATAATGTTATTTCGCTGTAATTTAGTGTTATACATCAGATATGGGCCATGTATGGACATGCATGACAATATAAGGGCAAATCTTAGCATTTATGGACACATACATGTCCATATATAACTTTTTACCATCTATTTCGAAATGATTATTTTAATTTTAAACCCAGTAAATTTAAGTAAATGCCAAGTATAAATTTGACACTATATGGACTTTCAATATTTAAATATAGCCCATATCCGGCTAAATATGGCACATTCATGTCCATATATAACTTTTTAATATTCGAGTTTGGTCACCATCTATTTCGAAATGATTGTTTATTTTAACTTTAAACTCAGTAAATTCAGATAGCGTAAATCCAAGTATAAGTTTGACTCGTATATGGCTATATATGGACATTCAATATTTAAATATGGCCCATACATGTCCATATATAATTTTTAATTCGGCTACCATCCATTTTGAAACGATTGTTTATTTTCACTTTGAACCTCTTAATTTTAAATCAAATCAATTCAAAGTATAAATTTGATTCGTATACGACTATATATGGACATTCAGTATTTAAACATGGCCCATACATGTCCATATATAGTTCTTGATCTGGGATTGGCCACCATCCATTTCGAAACTATGATTTATTTTCACTTTGAACCTAATAATTTTAGATCAAATCATTTCAAAGTGCAAACTTTGAATTCTTCAATCTTCAATATTGAATGCTTCAATATAGCCCATATTTGGCTAAACATGGCCCATACATGTCCATATATAGTTCTTGATCCGCTATTGGCCACCATCCATTTCGATATAATTGTTTATTTTCACTTTGAACCTCGTAATTTTAGATCAAATCAATTCAAAGTGTAAATATGTCTCGCAATGTCCATTCAGTGCTTCAATATGGCCCTTATCTGGCTAAAAAAGGCCCATATCTGGCTAAACATTGGACCTATACGTCCATATATAGTTCTTAATCCGTGATTGGTCACCATTAACTCCCCAAATAATTACTTATCTTCACTTTTACCAGCTTATTTTAGATTGATATCGTCATTTCGTTATAAGCGGGGTGATTTCTTATTGTTGAAATTCGTTATATCCGAATTCGTTATAACCGATTTAGTTGTAATCATGTTAATGAAATTTCGTTACATAAAACCAATACGTGAAAGTTTTCTATTACTCAAAGTGAGTGATTTCGTTATAAGAAGATGTCAAACTTCGTTATAACCGATTTCGACACGGTACGCAACAAGTGAAGACTAAAAACCTAGTGTTGTGAGATTGAATGTTCGTGTAGTTGCACAAATGATACGCTATTTTATACTTATTGATATTTCACCGATCGATGAGAAGAAATCATCGTTTTATCTAGAAGTTGATGTGTAAATATCCACGTTTTTTATATAATAATTAATTTAGACCAGGAATCTTTATAATAGTTCTTCTATCATGTGTTGACTTTTTAATTTCTTGACTTTTTTGACTATTTTTTTTGTAGTGGGGGGGTAAAAAAACCACTTCACTTCGTGATCTGTATTTTTTTGGTGGAAGGTTGTGTTCGAGTATCACATTAGTCTTTATCTGGGGGAAAACATTCCATGTTTTTGCTATATTTTATAATTATAATTATTATTATTATTATTATTACCAGTTTATTAATGGATGACGATTTGGTAATTAGCTGCTTGAAGTACAATTTCTGTTTTCTGGTGTTTGTTCGTTCGGTGTGCTAATCGTTGTGATCCACACACACACTTTTTTTTTATTTTTTTTTATTTTAAAATATCATTTTTTTTTTTTTGGATATTGTTTAAAATATTGTTTTAAAATACTGTTTTAAAATATTATTTAAAATATTGTTTTAAAAAAAAAAGTTTGAGGAAAAATGCATTCCATTGCACGATTTAAGCGAGTTAAAAATTATCTTATGGCAGCTGGATTAAACAAGTGATTCGAAGTTCAAAGCGATCTTGCACACTTAAGTTTAACCTCATTATTTTCAACCGTTTTCTTTTTGGGAAATTAATATTGTTTCATTATTATTGCGTACGAAAATAAAAACATTACATTTTTTACAATGAAAATTCTATTTATAATTGTATTTTTAAACTCTGTATTTTCAGGTGAGGAAGCAGTAACGCTATCGGCCTTTCATTCGGGAGTTTCGGGATTTCATTCGTGATTTATGGTTAGAACTAGGACGGTATCTGATCGCCTTCGAGCCTCTAACTTTCGTTCTTGATTAATGAAAACATTCTTGGCAAATGCTTTCTTCGCACTAGTTTGTTTGCATTCCTGGGTCACCTACTGTGCGACTGTGGTTTTCGCGGTTACCCACAGTTGTTTCCAGGCAAGTGCCGAGGTAGTTCCTCTAACAATCGGCCGCGCCCGTGCTCCTTCCCTTCTTCTCATCTACTATAAACTAACAAAAAATACAACCACACACTCAAAAATACTAATACCAAAATTGGTAGGCGGACTGGGTCCCACAGTGTATATGCGCTTATTGCCCCATTCTCATCGGAACGATAACGCCGATGCGCATGCGCACTTGTGACATCATGCTTGCCCGCTGGGAGGATAACCACGCTCAAATGGTCTGCTAAAATATCTTTGACATGTCAAAGATAGCATTTAGCAGACAATTTAGCAGACGATTCAGCGGACGATGAAATTAAACGAAAAAACTCGTAATAATTATAAAAAAATAATGCAAATGTAAAATATGAAGGATAATGAATGGGTGGGGAAAGTTTATATTTTATTCATTGTTGCGACGCTAAAATTTCTGTGCTCGGATATTATTTCTTGTCTGCCTACATACGTTTTGGTGGGAACCCATGGAATGGTCATCGACCGATGTTGCGCCGTCTGCTGGTGACGCTTCGGAGTACTTTCCGAGAGTCTGTTTCCCCTTTTCACCCCCTTCATAGATGTCCTTAATTTTTTTTCAAAAATAGGATGTCCAGAAAATGTGCTGGAACATACAAAGGTCCATCCTGTAAATTTCCAAGCACCCGTCTCGCAACCGTCCACGGCATTTTTCCAGATTTTTCTGATTAACTGAAATTTCCTGACCTCGAAGGAGAAATTCCAGCATAAAACTGGTGTTTAACACAAATTTAGGCATAATTCCCGACTTTCCAGAGGTTTTAAAAAAGCAAGTGCATTTGGGACTGGGCACACATTTCTTCCGGTGTCCATTTCCCCTTTTCACTGACCTTTAAAACACAATTAAACAGAAAAACCAAAAACTGAAAAATACCATCATTAGTGGACGTCCAAAATGGCTCCCCCCTTTAACCCCCTCTTGATGACGTCCTTTTTGAATGGCCCCTTTTGTTTTTCTTCCATTGTTAAGGGTGTACCACTCCGTTCCAAACCCCTAACTTCACGAACATCAGCCTGAAGGGGTTACCAGAAATGTTTTTTTTTTAAATTCAAAACTACATTAATCAGCATCTCTCAATTCAAGAAACATTAATTAGTCATCGTTTTGGTTCCAGTTTGTACCAGCTAAAACGACCTTGCTGACCATGTTGAGAATTCAACTGGCCACCATCGGCTAAATCGAACCCCTTTCGAGTGGTTCCTACACACAGGTGACGAAACAGAAGAAATGTAATTAAAAGGGCGTTAAAAAGAATATCCAATGACAGGTGTGGACAATGGGCGAGCCTCCTGGTGGCCACTCACGGTCATTTCACGCCTCAAACCCATTGTAAATAAATCGTAAATTACAACTTGGCTATTCTGCAGGCTCCCGGTTGATGAACCGTAAATACTTACATTACTGGAATAATTAAGACTTTACTTAAGTATTTGTACTTAGTTTTGTACGAACAGAACAGCTATTTCAATTTGTACTCAAATTGTCCTCAGTATCTTGCTTAAATTAAGTGAAAAAAATGTGTGGAAGAGATAAAAAGGGTCAACACACCCAAGATGTGCTAAGAACAATCTCAATTTCTTAACTTTTTTATTGTTTAATTATTTTATTGAAGTTGAGCCCCTTTCACTCTTCTTAATTACCAGCCACAAATAACACTATAAAAATAACATTTTTTGTTGTTGTTGAATATTTTATTAGGTGTACATTGCACCCGAATTCCTTAGCTGAAATCTATCCAAATCGGTTTTTAACTAGGATTAAATCCATTTCATGACCACAGCTACTCCACAAGTCCTCGATTAAGCCAGTTATGAGACGATGGATTCTCAGACGAAACGAATGGTTAGACTTTAGCCTTAGTCACGGAATGGATTTCATCCTAGCTGAAATTCCACTCAAATCGGTTTCTAACTAGGATTAAATCCATTTCATGACCACAGCCACTCCACAAGTCCTTGATTAAGCTAGTTATCAGACGATGGATTCTCAGATGAAACGAATGTTCAGACTTTATACTAGCTGTAGTTGCGGAATGGATTTCATCCTAGCTAAAAATCCACCCAAATAGGTTTCTAACTAGGATTAAATCCATTTCATGACCACAGCTACTGTATGAAATAAATGATTAGACTACTCCACGATTCATTGATTATGTTAGTTCTTAGACGTTAAAGTAGCAGATGAAATGAATATTTGGACTTTAGCTGTAGTCACGGAATGAATTTCATCCTAGCTGAAATTCCACCCAAATCGGTTTCTAACTATAGGATTAAATCCATTTCATGACCACAGCTACAGTAGAAGTCCTCGATTAAGCCAGTTATCAGACGATGGCTTCTCAGATGAAATGAATATTTGGACTTTAGTCATAGTCACGGAATGGATTTCATCAGAGCTAAAAATCCACCCAAATCGGTTTCTAACTAAGATTAAATCCATTTCATGACCACAGCCACTCCACAAGTCCTTGATTAAGCCAGTTATCAGACGATGAC
The DNA here is from genome assembly GCA_033995625.1 of Ophyiulus pilosus. Classification (NCBI taxonomy): domain Eukaryota; kingdom Metazoa; phylum Arthropoda; class Diplopoda; order Julida; family Julidae; genus Ophyiulus; species Ophyiulus pilosus. The sequence continues at coordinate 15,748 of JAUJYV010001532.1, forward strand.
TTCTCAGACGAAACGAATGGTTCGACTTTAGCTGTTGTCACGGAATGGATTTCATTCTAGCAAAAAATCCACCTGAATTGGTTTCTAACTATAGGATTAAATCCATTTCATGACCACAGCCACTCCACAAGTCTTTGATTAAGCCAGTTATCAGACGATGGCTTCTCAGACGAAACGAATGGTTAGACTTTATAGCTGTAGTCACGGAATGGATTTCATCCTAGCTAAAAATCCACCCAAATCGGTTTCTGTAATTAGGATTAAATCCATTTCATGACCACAGGCGCTCCACAAGTCCTCGACTAGGCTAGTTATCAGACAATGGATTCTCAGACGAAACGAACGGTTAGACTGTAGTCACGAAACGGATTTCATCCGAGCTGAAACCATTTCTCAGCTAGGTTGAAATCCATTCCTTGACCAGTCCGCGGGATGGACTCGTAATATCCGAATACACCGAAGCGAACCTTGATATTCGGCTAGTTTTGTCGAAGGGGCCGAGGTTGGAATTCGCCCTTTAAACACAAAGATGGATGGACCTTGAGCACCAGGTACATCGTAGCTCCACAGTCCAGTCCAAACTTAACTGGTTCCACACCCTTGAAAAACGAAACCCCCGAAATTGGTGCTGTTCCCTCCCTGCTGTGACTCAATTTGTCCACTCGGTGGCCGCTTAATTCCGTAAGTGTATAACTCTTTTTATCTAATTTTTACTTTTATCTTATACCCCTGATGGCCTTAACCTCGTTCGCACAATTTCAGTTTGGGCAAGTTGCGATTCATGGGAATTTTCCATTTCGAACGCGTCACTAATTGCACTTCTGACGTCATCCGAACACGTCTCAAAATCTCGCATTTTCAAGCATTTTTTTTTTTTTTTTTCTTGTTGATACTTCTTCTTATCTAACGTGCGCTCATAAAAAAAAAACATATTTCACCTGGCATTTCCATTTCATCGGTAATCGTAAGCCTCATTGTTGACCTCGTTATCGCGAATCTTGGTGTTTTGAAAATACTTTACGATTATATATCGGTGATTATTTAAGGTGTGATTGCCCTACATGTGATATGTCATAATGTATGGAAACAAAATCAGATCCAAGTTATATATGTACAGTAGGTGATACGCGCAAGTTTGGTAATTTATAATTTGTACAGTGCGATTAACGAAATGATCAGGTGGATCGGGCCAAATTTAACCACTGCTCATGTGTAGCTATATGTAGTATATGGCCATATCTAACCATTGAATGGCCATATCTAACCACTTAATCGCCACATATGACCACTTTTAACCACTCAATGGCTATATTGAACCACTGGATGATCATACGTGCA
>JAUJYV010001533.1:0-17080 GCA_033995625.1 Ophyiulus pilosus
CAGGTTAAAAATCCCTATAATAAAATGGTGCAACAAAAACCTACTAACCCTGAGGTTAACTCGTGGTTTTATATAACATCAGCTAAGCTAACCTTTTATTTAACCTTTGTTGGTGCAACCGGCCCTTAGGTATGAAAATTAATAATGTATATTCGTATATTTGTTTATTTTATGTTATCCATTTTAAGTCTTATGCAAAATTAGCGCCTTTGACGGGCTGTTTAACAAAATGAGATGAATGTTGCATAATGACACGGACTCCATTTTGAGCTGCCATTACACGAGTGAACTAAATTTGTAGCATATTCTTTGTGACGGACCCTCCAAAAGGAGGCCATACTGTGGCCAGAACCCGCACAGTTTTCCACTGTGCAAAGCTGTGCTGCGTTTATTGCGAGCATGTTTAAGAGTCTCTGTGGCCTTAACACTCTCAAATCGGTTACCTTTTTGCACAGATTGGGGAATAAGAAAGTCATATTGGGCGAGATCAGGTGAGTAAGGTGGATGTTCCAACACTGGGATCCCATGCTTCGCCAAAAAGTTCTTCACAGACAGTGAAGGGCTTACGAGCATGGGAAAACTGCCAAAAAAAAGGACTTTATCAACCTGGATGATGCCAACCATACGCAGCATGATTTCACCCACTAAGGCGCGTCTTCGAGGAATTTTGCTCGAACGTGGGTCTGTGTCCATTTTTCAGAGGTTTTTGTTATCCCCCGTCGCCATACATGTCAAGTGTCAAGGTGTTTGAACGGGACATTTTTGTGTTGTGTGTTCACCACACGATTGGGAAGTATTTTAGTGTTTTTTCACGCCTTCAGCATTCCCATTTCAGACGCTAACACCGTGTAAGCAGGCCCTTAACAGCGCGGAAAGCATCTTCTATAACTACACAATTTTAATCGGATGATGCTGTCTCCACACGCCTTCATCCCCTTCTGAAGCAGATCAAAGACAGAAGACATGCAGAAAATCCTCCAAATATCTTCTATACAAAGCCACATATATTTGTAAATAGACTCGTAATAACTTTGAAACATTGATCGTTTTTGCAAAATAGACTAAAAATAGCCGCGAATAAGCCATCATCCTCGAAACAGTGCTCGTCTTTACTTAAAAATTGTGCAAAGTGCATGTTCGCAAATTATTCTAATCACATCTGTTAAACTACGAATCTTTTATGTGACATAACTTCAGAATAAACTTCTTTTTTGCAAAATAACTTCAGATTAAACTTCTTTTTTTGCAAAATAAACTCAATACAAAGCTTCGTTTTTACAAAATAATCTCAGGTTCCTCTACAAAAATCCTGTACGAATATCCTCAAAACTACAGCTTACATTTCGTAAAATAGTCTCAAAATATTCTCAAAATTTCCTCACTACAAAGTCTTATTTTTTTTAAAAATATCTTCAAAGCAAAGCCTTATTTTTTCAAAATTTTCTCAAAACAGAGCCTCGTTTTTAAAAAATATCCATGAAAACTGCGCTATAGTCTTTACTAAAAAAAACTTCCCGAATATTAAGCCAGATACAAAGACTTTGTTTATGCAAAATACTCTACAAATCCCCTACAAAAACATAACATATTCCTTAAAATTAAAGCTCGTTTTTCGTAAAATGGTCTCAAAATTTCCTCAAAACAAAATCTAAATTTTGTGAAATATTTTCAAACCTTTTTTGTCCTCATTTTCACACCTTATTTTAAAACTTATTTGTGCGTCTTTCGACCGTTTTGACCTCTCTTAACCTTTGATGCCCTTTTTTCCCGCACGTACTTAATTTATATCAGAAATCAGCGAGAAGTATTTTCTCGTAAGTGTTTTATTTCGGAGAAACCCCCGAAAGTGAGTCACACTTTGTCACTTTGTTCAGTAGCTAAAATTGATACCGTTATCTGAACGATTGCCAGAACATAAAGTGTTAACCAAAAATGGTTGTACATGTATGTCTATTTCTCCTTTTTTGTTTGTTTTCCTTTGACTCATCATTTAATACGATGAGTTTGATTGATGAACACATATTTGTTTTTTCTGCCTAATAATTTTCTTAAATTTTGTCGTTTTGGGCCCTGGGTTTTTTAAGCCTCGTAAGAGTCACGCTCAATGTTTGTTTGTTTGTTTCAAATGTTCGTGTTTTTTCCCGCCTCTCGATCCATCGTTCATTAACTTTTTTTATGATAAGGAAGCAGATAAGATTTTCCGTTTGCTGGCCATATATAAATGAATTTCGTTCCTCAGTTTTCCCAGATCACAACCAGACGAAATTTGAAACAGTTCGCGCGACACGTGTTCATGAAGAACTTCTTTATCTCGTAAGCACGTTGTTTTTGTTTTTTACTTTTGTTTTTAAGTTTTTCTTTAAAATTTAGTAGACACGTTAGTTATGGGTTTTTAATGTTTGGGTAACATTTTTATTGTTTTCAAGTTTTGTTTTAAAAGTTCAAGGTTTTTGTAGAAATTCTCTTTATGGTTTAAGTTTGGAAACTGTTTCTTGAAAAAAATCGGGTTTGGTTAAAAATAAGAAACATCGCTTTTCATGTTTGGGAAATATTTTAACTTTAGAAAAACAATTATTTTGTTCAAGGTTTTTATCTTAAATTGCTTTTTTATATTTAAGTTCGTAAATAGTGTTGTGTTTATTTAAAAATATACAAAATATTATTGCTCTCGTGTTTGTTAAAATGTTGTATTGTTTTTAAGTTTGAAAACAGTATACTTTAGTTTTAGGAATTTTTTAAGAAATTCTGTTCTCGGTTAAGTTTGGAAACATTTTAAGCTAAGAAACATTGTTTCGTCTTAAATTTATATGACGTTGTTTATAATTTTAAATTTTAACCAATGGATTTAGTTTAATTTTTGAATTAACAGTCGGGTTTTGGATAAAAATATGAAACGTCGTTTTTCGTGTTTTAAAAAATTGTTACTGTTTTGATGTTTTTAAAGAATATTGTTGTGGAGATTTTTAGGTTTAGAAATGCTGTTTTTGTTAAGTATGGAAACATTTTAAGGCGTACTATGGCTAGACTAGATACACCGAAACAACGCTAATAAATTTATGGCAACACTCGGCAGTCACTAAATGAAAAATTCAATTTAGAGTGTACGAAAAAGGAAGCCATTCTTATTAATTTTTCAAATTAGGTTTCCAAGAATAAAAACTTCCTCAATTGAAAAATTAAACGAGGAAGAATGTCTTGAACTGTCCAAGAAGTACGTGTGGACAATACAGGGAGTCTCAACCCTCTACCATTCATTTCGATGAAATGACCCCACTCATAGATTTTCTTGGCTTCAGCAAACTTTTTTAGCCAACATGTATCGCGTACAATGTTTGTCGTTCGAGTTTGTTAACTGAGGAAAGGGCTTTGAGGAACTTTCTCACCGCATAAAATAAAAATTGATAATAAATTAAAATTGATAGTGATATTTTATGGCTGGGGAATTCACGACAATTTGAAGATAAGTTCATATCCATAAAGATAACTCCATAGGTGGCAATTTTACAAATAAAAATTACACCACAAAACTGTGAAATTTAAGCAGCGTGTGTGGAGTTATTTAAGGAAATTACAATAGTCAGTTAGCTCCAAAAACGTATTACATTTTATTAAAGTGCTTTTTTTTCAAAATTGTTACATCTTTATCTTCCCAAACATAATCTCGCTGCTGGAGTAACCCTATCAAATATATAAAAAAATATCTAAAATATCACAAAAATATCTAAAATTCGATCATCTTTGATTAACGACTTAATTGATTTTATTTAGATTTTACAATATACTAATTTGAAAGTTATTATTTGTAGAACATCATGTTTCTTTTTAAATACACACTATAGGAAATTTATAAAAATACAGAAATTGCGTGAAATTACGAGTACATCCTTTGTGATGTACTTTTTTCACAAAACATTGTCTTTGACATGTTGTTATCTGTCACAATTTCACAAAAACATTGCATCAAAAAACTGTGCTAGAATTACACTAAATTAAACTTTTTTTAGGAGAACATCGTTTGCTTCGCAATAAAACATTGTTTTACTCGACAGACATTTCTTCTAAAAAAAGTTTATTTTTACTAAACGCTATCCATCTTTTTTAGCCATTTTTGTAAAACTAATTATAAAGTTGTACAATACATAATTCATGTCATGTTCTAAATATTAACAGTATTCATAACAATAATTACTATTAACAATAACACACACACTGTTCATTGTAACCAGACTGTCTTCTGCAGTCCTCGCCCCTTTCAAAACTTCCTGACTGTCGTTTATCTGTGGGCAGTTGACGCCTGCATATTTTCGAAGAGGTCGTTGGTCATCATGAGGCCAGAGGTCTTTAGCCATCGATCATCTTTTTGGTATCGCCGTTGATATAAGCTAGTGGTTTGTTTTTTTTGCTAGAATCTGCCTGATTTTTATGCCAAGCTTTTCTCGTCGACTTCTGGCTCTGATGGAGACCTCGGGCAGCATCCGTCGTTTGAGGATGAAGGACTGGTTATACAACCTGCTGGAGAAAGGCGACACCAGGGGCCTCTGCTGGGAGGACAGGGACAGGCTCATCTTCAGGATTGAATGGAAACACGGATCCAGGCACGGATACTCATTCGAAAAAGATGCCATTGTATTCAGGGAATGGGCAGAATACACCGGTAAGACATCCTATCTGAAATTTAACATATTTCAAATATGGCTGCAAAGAAATGAAAACATTTCCAGTAAAACCCCTAAACCCTAGCATTTTCATTATGATATAAAAACCTGAAATAATTTCCAATATGGTCCCCAAGGCCTAAAACTTTTACATTATTGCTGTCAAGTTTGAAGAGCACTTTAAATATGGCTTATAAGACCTAACACTTTCCCAATATGGCTCCTAAAATCTAACATTTTAATTATCATCTAAAGACCTGAAATCACTTCCAAATATGGCCCCCATGACCCAGACATTTACAGTATGGACTCCAAGACGAAAACAAGAACTGTTCTCCAAGACGAAAACCTCTTTCGATAAGGTCCCAAAAGTCTAACACATTTTCATTATTGCTTACAAGTTTTGAGAACATTTCCAATATGACTCCTAAGACCTAACACCAATTCCAATATGGTCGGTCCCTATGATCTAAAATGCTCATTGTTTAACTATGATCTTATTTAACAATCAGGTAAATTAAAACGAAACTATGGACCTGATCCAAAACGATGGAAGGCGAACTTCCGGTGTGCCCTCAACAGCCTAAAAAACATCAAGAAAATCGACACCAAAAAAGACAGAGGTGCTGACGCCTTCAGGAGATATCAATTCGTGACATGTTCAGGAAACAACAACAAAAACAACATGGAATCCAGAAAAATCAAGATGGAACCAGGACAAGGTAATTGATGAATTATTTAATGTAGTTACGTATACCTTACGGCAGCAGCGTAATGACAGTCACGTGTCAATAGCATGCCATCATAACTATCCTGACATCGACATGCCAAACTATCATGTCAGAGAAGATGCTTCTGACATGATAGTGACAATGGTACGTTGTGTCTTTGTAAGTTTACTATAAGAACGGTCACTTTGGTACCTTACATCAAAGTTGCCATGGAAATGGTCACGTCACTGCTGTCTTGGAAGATGTCATATCTTCCGAGATGTCACATCATAGCCAGACATCCTATAGAACTTGTCACATAGCTGCCATGAAAGAAAGATGTTTTAGTATCTTACAAGTTGCCATGTAGATGTTATTGGCGTTTAAGTATGTCCTGCAAGTTACTACATCTTTGTCATGCAAATCGCCATGTCTACTCAGCTGTCAGTGAAAATGTCATTTGTATGAAAAATAGAAGTTGTCACATGCCTGACAGTTGTCATTTCTCTGTCGTGACATTTGTCCGATCCCTGTAATGGCACTTGCCATATCTCTGTAATTTCCGTTGCCACTTCACTATCATGAAAATTGTTAGAGACCTAGCTGTAATGACAGTGGCGATTGCTATGCTATGATAGTTGCCATGTCTCTGTCATTAGTTGTCTCTTTGCTATCATGTTAGGTTGCTGCCATGACAGTGGGCATGTTGTTGTGTCTCTGTCTTGAAAGTTGTTACGGACCAACATACCACATGCAACTTTCCATATCTTTGTCGTGGATTTTGTCCACTCGTTGTTGACTCATTCATGACAGTTGCCATGTCTCTGTCGTTAGTTGTCCCTTTGCTATCATGTTAGTTTGTTGTCGTGACAGTGGGCGTGTTGCAATGTCTCTGTCTTGAAAATTGTTAAGGACCAACTAACCACATATATAACTTTCCATATCTTTGTCATGGAAGTTCGTGGAAGTGTCATGGAACTCGTTGTTGACTCTTTCATGACAGTTGTCATGTCTATGTCAACGTTATTTACTCGTACACGAATGTTTCCATTATATCAGTTGTCATTGGATTGGATTACTTAAAGGGTTTTGTTTTCTTCCTGTTAAGTTCCCTGGTAAACTAGAAGAAAATGTCACCCTTTTGACTTTGACAAAGACGGAAGATACTACGTGCCGTTCTTGTGCACTCTGGAAACATTGTTGTTATTTTTTTTTATCCCATTATACAGTTTCGTAATTTCTGCTTTTTTTATCGGATGAAATTAAAAATAAATAAAAGTGTTTTTATCAGCCTGGAGCGCCATTGGTCTACTTAGAGAACAGTTGGTTACTTCCTTTTTGATTAACCTCCAATCTATTGATAGATTAAACTTCCCAGAAAAGTGTTTATGTTTCCCAGACATCAAAACTCGAGCACTTTCCTCCCTAAGATATTACGTCTCTCTCTCTTGCTCGTATCTGTACGAACTTGACCTTTGACCTCTGAAGAGGGGAAATTCCTCCAAGATGGCGCCTCTTCATTCTAATAACAGACTTTTAATGTCCCCAATTAAACATTAACTGCTGTTCAGATGACGTTCAATTGCAGATTTGTCATCGTTAACCCTAATTAAACTTGCAATATTTAAGGCTTCTTCTTCCTTAAGCTAACCTCCTTTAGTGGCCTAGTTTTCAAGATGGCCACGGTGGTTTTGCCTACTCCAAGATGGCCATCTTAAGGGTATGTCTGCTCCAAGATGGCCACCTAAGGGCTTGTTTACTCCAAGATGGCCATCTTAAGGGTATGTCTGCTCCAAGAAGTGTTTGCACCTTAGGGCTTAATTACCCCAAATTGACCACCTTGAAGGCATGTCAACTCCAAGATGGTCTCTTCCTGAGATATTAGCGCACGATGGCTGCGGCCATGTTGTTAATTTGGGATGGTGAAAGTTTGTATTTGCCGCAAGGGGGCGTTGAACGTGAATGTCTATACTGTTTTCACCCTTGATAAATGCGTCTGTTTCCGACTGACCCTGAAAATATGTTTATTTGTGTTTTTCAAAATATCGGCTGGAAGCAAACAGACCGAAATTATAGAAGGAAGTATTTGGAGTATTTTGGACCAATGAGAAAGCTCGGAAGCTGATAAGCTCTTAGTCAGAATTCGGTTATCAAAGAGAGGTTTATCGGTTAGGATGACGTCACCGTTAACACCGTCTATTAGATTATCCTTTTGCGCTGACCTTGTCATGGGCAAAGTTCGAGGTGTGCTACTATTTTTTAAATAATTAGTTTATTTAAATAATGGTTACTTTTAGGTGCATGTACTCGTGCTACTTGATCCCCGTGATGAAACTCACGTTTTACCATTTCGTTTTATTTCAATATTAACTTATTACATAATCATTACCTTATTTGCTTTTTATATTAAATACATGTTACCATATTTACAAATTTGCTTAATATCGTGATAATTACTATGAAACATATGTGTAGTTACCATACTTGAATATTAGAGAGTTTGAGCCAGCCAATGTTATCGTTATGGCTGGCTCAAACTCTCTATTAACTTACAAACCATATTTAAACGTTTAGTTAGTACTATAATACCACATAGTAGCGCAATTTTTAAATGTATTTAATGTTATCACAATAATTTCCAGATTTTTGTGTAATATACACTGAAGCCTCCTTAGAAGCGAGCTTCCCAGCCATACATTCGTGTTATGCGTGGTTGCGTGCAATGGTGATCAGTTTCAAAACTTGTTTGAGTAAAAAGTACCAGTTTATGATCTTCAATTATCTTAAATGTACTACTTATTTAGGCAATTTAAAAGGCATACATGTTTGATAAAAATAATAACAGTTTGTGATGAATCGATGAGTTTGCAATTTGCGATCCAAAAATTTAGGATGAGTTAATTACATGTTTGTTAAAATATACATTAAGGGCCGGTTGCACCAACAAAGGTTAACCTTAGGTTTAGCTTAACCTTTGTTGGTGCAACCGGGCCTTAGTGGACTAATTTTGTGAGGGAAAAATACAGTTTGTACAATTTCTATACATTTTTTTTTAAAATGAAACGTTTTAGATGATGGTATAGGTTTTATCTTTTTGATTAAATATTGACTATTTGCATTTCTTGCACAACTTCAATATCTTCCCTTCAATAAATAATAACCAACACGTACCTGATAAAACTCATCAAATTCAGTAACTTTTTTATCCTCATTTCAGTTTCTTTGTTCCGGTTTAATAAAATGCACAATTTTCAGTTTAATTTAAATATTTTAAAATTAGTAAAATCATTTTCTATATTTTTAAGAAAATATATCTTACATAATTACAGAAATCTTTATTTTGTATTTATGTTTTAGGATGTATAAAACACACTTATTAAGAAAATAGTACTTATGTATAATAATCTGAAATGAAATATTTTATGGTCACACAAATTATTAGATTTATATTTTTAGTTATATTTTTTAGGATGTGCAAAATTGCATGTATTCTAACGAAAATAGTAATTTAAGTTATTGTATCATTAGTATTATTAAATTTGGTTACGGCTAGTGGGGATTATAGTTATACAATATGTTTCAGTTCAAGTTTTTATTCATTTTCTTATAATATTTTATACTTTAGTTTTATTCAATTCAATTCAATTCAAATTTTTATTTTCCAGCAAAACGCCAGAAAACGTCACTTCCGCTACCTTTTTACCAGGAAGTGAAAATCAAAGAAGAAAAGCAAGACTGTTCGGTTGATAACGAAACGGAAGTAAGTGTTTCTTACGAGGTCCATTTTTTGAGGTAGAATTGAAATACGCTAGTGAGGCTTTTAAGCCTGACCAATGAGGACAACGCGTTTGACGGCGGCCATTTTGTCATTCCAGAGCGCCCCTTCCGGAAGTTTGGGCAATTCTTTTTGCTACCCTTTGGATGCAAGACCTCGAGAACCGCACTTCAATTGGATGACTCCTCCTCATTCACCGGAAGCCAAGGTTCTTCTTCTTCTAGGTATGGTGTTTTGGCTTTTTGTGGTTGACCTATGACCTCGCGGACCTTTGACCCTTGAGTCCTATGTCATTCATATTCCAGGAACCGCCAGTCCAAAGGCGGAACCTTCCGTGCCCCTATGTAACAGCTGTGACGTCACCGTGTGGGGTTCTGCGCATGCGCACTTCTGCAAGGATAGGAATACGCCCCTGACTCCACCTTTGACCCCTCCTGACCTCGTCCTGCCAGATTTGGACATCGAGAACTTGTCCGGTAAGTACGCCTCCTATGCTACTAAGACGCCATCTTTGAAAACCTTATGCGACATTTCGACATTTTTAAGACAGCCATCTTGAAACTCTTAGGCAGCCATATTGAAACGCTTAAAAGGCATCTTTAAAAATGTAGACAGCCATAATGAAACTGCTAAGGGCCAATCTATATGAATTCTTAAACCGCCATTTTAGTCTGGACTTAAGCAGCCATATTGAAACTCCAAAAAATCCATCTTGAAGTTATTAGACAGCCATATTGAAAAGACTAAAGGCCATATTGAATCTCGCAAACCATTTTACAAATAGAAGTTCATGCCAGCTAATCGGAACGCTGCAAACGTGCGCGTGACCTTTGAATCGATGAAGTTTCAAGATGGCCGCCCATGAGTAATTTTTAATATACTACAGTAGCTACAACTAGCTTAATCGTCCATTAAAGTTATTTTATTGTCCTCCATCTTGTAGGCGCGCAGGCCTTTGGTTATTCCGCAACTATTTTGGATGTGTACGACGATGACATGTTCGACGACATGTGACTTCCGATCACGCTGTCTTACTTCCGGAATCCCTCGGAATTCACTTGATCCCAAATCATTCGTTAATGGTTAAACGTTTTCAATCCGCCATCTTGGATTCTTTGGACCATGACAGTCCCAGGATTGGCTACCGGCTCGTCGACTCCAGCGCCCTCTATGACAATACTGGAAAATGTGCCGGTCTACGGATTGCTTCCTCCCTTGTTTTGGGGAATAAAAAGGTCGTTGTCCACTTTGTGGAAAATGGTTGGAAAGTGAATGACCCCGCTTGACCCTCCCAGATGACCAATGACAAACGACCACCACATATTGGTACAAGTACAAAGTTCGGCAAGTAAAATACTGAAAAAGTTTTGTTTTTTATTGCTATTTTTTTAATTCAAGAAATATAATAAGTAACCATCCTTAAACAAAGTTAGGCGAAGAATGCACTTGAACGCTATAGAATAATTAAATAATTTTCTCCATAGCCGCAATTTGGCAGAATGGCACATAGCGTTCATTGGCTATTCATACTCCATACACGTAGGTTAACAAAACGACACGTAACGTTTATTGGCTCTTCATTTATTTTTGAAGCAATGATTGTTTACGTGCCTTTCTTCGTGCAGATTATACTTAACATTTTTAATGATTTATTTATGATAAGTATTTTTGTTTTTATCAATGTTTTTTTTTTCTATATTTTTATTTTTTTGAAAATTCTTTATTTTTTTTTTGTTTCTAAAATTTTACAATTAAAAAAAAAGTTGACTGCATTTTTCGTAGGCAAATTGTTTACTCATTTTTCCCTAAGCATAACGTTTGACAGCATTGTCTAACTGTGTTGTCAGATTCTTTTTTTATGACATATTGGTGCCTACGTGGTTAGGATTTGACAAAAAAGGCTGTTTTTTGCCCTTTGACCTTTGTTTTCATTATTTTTTCTACAAATGTTGATGAATTTTAAAATATTTCACCTATTTACATCATTAAATGTGAAGAAACGAAAGTTTTTCCGTATTTTTTAAGCTTTTCAGGTTACGTTTTATATCGCTCCATCCCAACCGTTTTATTTTCCAACCATTTTTCCACTTTTTTAAGTTTTTTTTTAGTTTTTAACTTTTTGTTGAGCACTTACATCGCAAATATACCTCGTTTTGTTCGTTACTAAAATAGGAGGGTTTTTGGATAAGATGAGCATTATTTTACGATGAAATCAAAATGGTGGAAGAATTAATTACACGCGGTAATTAAATCCAGTCTCTCGATTTTCTTATTATTAAATATAAGGATTTCTGAGAAATTTTCCCCTTTTATATCTCTATCTAGTGTTTCGTAATTAAATCACCGAGTTTAATTTATGACGACGAAACACGCGCTTAATTAGAGAAATAACATTTCATCGCATCGTTAATGAGGGTTTAAGCTTCTCAGTCTCTCAGAGGCATTGTTTCAGTTGAAATCTCACGTTTTAATTGGACTTTAATGTCTGGCATTAAATGAGGAGAAATATTGACAACAAATAGGAAGCACATTCTTCACACCTTTTATGAACTTGTGGATTAGTAATTTAAATTTTTTGTACAATTTTTGGCTACTTTTGCACTATCCCTGACGAACAAAGGAATGAGTGGACTTACCTGCCCTTATTCCCTATTTTTTTGGTAAAGAATTTGACTTGTTTCCAATTTTTTTTGAAAAACAATTGTCCTTATTTCCTAATTGTTGGTTAAAAAATATCCATTAGATTTTGTAAAATTTTAACAAAATCTTCCACAAGCTCCTATGGTATTTAATCAAAATTCTCTCTAATTTCCCAATTTTAGTCTTATTTTTTGATCAAACATTTCATTTTCTATATGATAAGTAATTTTCTTGTTCAGAAGTCTAGTTTTGTTCCTGTAAATTTCTCCCCAAACCTTCATAATTTTGTTCATAAACTTTTTATTAGTTTTGTGGTCATAGTTTTTCCTATTTTTTGTCAATCATTTTTATTATTTGGTATTTTTTAATCAGCGCTGCCCTCATTGCCTCGTTGCATAATCTCGGCTTCGTCATTTCATTTTCCATAATTTTTGTCTTAAATTGTGGAATAATGATTGAATGACGTTATCTTAAACCGATTATTTTTTTACACAAATAAATGGTTTTTAAAGATTTGCCAAATGTTGTCCTCCTACAAATGTCTCTCCACTCGTTTTCTTTTCCTCACAAAAAAGGACACAAAGTCGGAGATGGCAAAACAATCCTTAATTTTTGATAATGTTAAATAATCTCGTTAATTCAAAAATCCTCCTTCGTGACGATGAAATCCAATTTATTTTATTCAATTTCGTTGATTTTTACGTATACACAAAGTATTAACATATTATACCAAAAACAAAAGTGTTCATTTTTTATGTTGACGTTTTTTTAAAGAATTTATGGCATAGTTTTAAAATAAGCAATAATTCGTTATTTTTAACGCAAATATAGTCACGTGTTTAATCTACGATTAGTTATATTTTATTAGAACTAAGTTGTTGTTTTTCCTACGGTTTAAACGGTTGTTACAACTCCGAATAATAATATTTTGAAAGTAGGTTATGTTAGATTTTACGTAAGTTAATCGTTATTGACTAAAATTTTCATAAAATGCATATTTAAAATTCGACAATATAAAAATCAGTATATTACGAATTCAGTTTTGAAAAAATATGTGGAGTTAATTTTATACAATCCTCATTAAATGGAAATCTTTTAAATTTTCAGAGTTATGCAAATAAATATATAGTCGTTAGTTTTTTCTGGAAAAGTTTGATCCGGAAAAATCAGATAATTTAGGGTTTATATAAAATATATAACACATTTATTTTAAAACTTGATTTTGCATTTTTATCACATTTTAAAAGTAAAACTGTTTTAAAAATATCAGAAAGTAAAAGAAAGATTTTCAAGTCTTTTTAAAAATAATATAAAAATGTATGAATTTTGTTTGACAAAACCTATTTTAAATTATTTTTATGAAGTGTAACGAGTCCTTGTCATAATTTTAGAGTCTAGATATAGAACAGAAGTAATGAATTTGAATAAATCAAAGTTGTTGGTCTATTTTTTCACGCAATTTCTAATAAAACCATGAAAAACGTTTCTAAACTTTTGTGTTTGTTTTATATTTTCGAAAATCTAATTCTTACAATTAATAATTATAGATATGTACAAGTTTATGAAAACTTCACTCACAGGACTATACCAAAGAAGAAAAACATTAGATGCAGTAAGTATATCTCACGTCAAACTTTGAAAAATTTCCGTTTTATTTTTTCCAAAGAGGCGAGTTTAAATGTCACGCTACCAATATTTATTATTCTTGGGAACACTCTTCTTGGAAAATAATCGTATTAATCTCCGATTAGAAGTAACATTTAATCTACCCTCTCTGGATTTGCTATCAATTACCAGTTGAAGATGGAAAAGATGAACTATTTTATTTTTTTAAATTAACACACTGGACGATTGTGAAAACAGCCTTAGTTTGGGAAGAAAAAAACAATAAAGTTTAGGATATGAAATGATAACATTTCTCCTATAATAATAATTTATAATTGTATCTAAACCGTTCTATTGAAGTCAAGTTAAAAGTTCATAACAAAAGTTTGTCGACCTAGAGAGCAGAAACTTTGGGCCTCGGTAACTTTTTAAACTTACATTTTAAAATGTGCTTTAATTTTATGAAAATTATTGTACGTTTTAATGTTGGGAAACACCGGTATTTATTTTTTATTGACGTTAACCAATTTGATTAGGAGTGGCAGAAAGAATTCATCGTGTTGCAGTTTTGCGAAAATAATTTACGATGTAAGATAAGCAACTCTAAAATACATTCGCCACATAACTTTATATGAGCATTGAAACCTTAGTTCAAACTTCAAATAAAGACATTATTTTTCAATATTTCCAAATAACGTAAAATGTTGATACTTTGAGACAGGTGTGGTAACTTTGGAAAACTTTGGAGATTCACGCTCTTTCGTCATATTGTCCCAAAATATCAACATTTCACGATACGACATGGTTTTATCTGTAAATTAAACGTTAATAAAATGAAGCACGGCCGTAAAATCCGTTAAAGACAGTTTTTTAATAGTTTCCAAACGAGTTTCGATATCAATATACGAGAAAGCTGGGCAGCAAATTAACGTTTTTCTTATCTGGTTTCTTCCTTCAATAAATCCTGTAGGATCCCGAGGAGACACTCTAGACCCTGCAAATAATTTTCGTCTTTTTCCGAAGAGGGGAAGACGTGGGCAAAGTCTATCATCCTGACGTCGGTGAGAGCCATACTCGACTCGTGTTCCATCCTTACGCATAATTCGGGATCATACCGCGGTCCTGCAGGGGGCGAATAGCCAACAACGGAGTCCGCCTCGTAAATCAGCAGCAGCGAACTGGCGTAAAAAGCGAATCTCTTCTGCTCGGAAAACCAACGGTGGATTTTCCTCAGACGAAATAAGAAACTTTGTATGATGAACCCATTCAGTCCAGCCTCGTCGTTCAAGTACAGTCGAAAGGCTGCGAGATAAAAAGAGGGAAAAACGGGTAAGATGCCTGCTAAAAAAGTAAACTTGTTTCTTTAAACGTAAATCTTGACTTATTCAGGATATGAGATGGAAATCATTATTTTTCAAATTTATAGTGTATAATATACAAATATTGACAACTAAACTTTTAAATTTTAAGAGGAGTATAAAAAGAATAAAATGTATTCATTTTGTTTCTTTTCATCCTCGAGCATCGGACTTTATTAATACGTGCTGAATTTTGAGAAAGGACAAAGTTTTCTCGTCAATGTTTGCATGCTGACGATGTTAAACATCTTCAAAGTTTCGGTATGTTTTTTTGCAGTTTAAAATATTTACCATCCTTGACGGTTTCTTCATTGAGACTTTTCCCGTATTCTTTCCCTTTACAAATGTATTGTTGGGAGGGCAAGTGGAAGACCTAAGATAGGAAAACAAAGCGTCGAGATGGTAAAATAACCGAAAAACATGTACAAATCTGGCGAAAACACGGACTTACTCTCATGCCGGGAATACAAAACCCGAACGCTTTCGTGTGTTTGTATTTACGTTGCTCTCTGCGTATTTTCTGTTCGCTTGCTTCGGGGTCGTACGTCCTCGCACCCATTTTAATATCCAAAATGCACGGATGATTGAAATTCTCCGTTAGATCCTCCAATTTCAGATATTCTTTGAAAATTGATAAGCAATGAGTTCATTGATGCTTAAGTACTTTCTGCGTAAGTACATTAATATATTAGGAGTTTCTAGATAATTTATTCGGTGAGTTTTGGATATTTACGCGAGTTAAGGATATAACTACCTGAATTTTGATTCAAATCTTTATCATCCTACTTGGTAAAGCAAGAAATGGCTTCAAAATAACTAGATTATTAGATTAATTTAAAATACGCAACTCTCTTTTTCATGTTTTTATGCAAATATATTTGATGTTTTGTTATTATCAACTTTGGAAATTGTACATTTTTGGTGAATTTGACTCAAACAGTATTTGATGAAATTGTGTCCCAACATGGCGTCGGATTTAAAAACCAGCTTCATTAACGCCATCATCTACGCTAAGTTACGTGACACGATCAAAGTCGGCATCACTTTTGATTTTCACTTGAATTTCCGCTATAAAACGGTCAGTTTGTCGGTTCTACCTTTATTTTCGCTTTCCACATTAAACACGCCATGAAATTCCGGCAAAAGCGGTTTGAGTTCGGCCAAAATAGCGTCAGTCTCGTCTTTTTTCTCGAAGGCTTCGACGTAGAAGTTTAACTCCCTCGGACCCCTCGGTGGAGGAAGGATGGGTTTTAATAAGCTGCCATCAGCGTGTTTCATCATTCCTGTCAATTTTATACGACATCCAAAGAATGGGTGAGTCATTTACGAACCTTATTATAAATGGCAGTTATTCACCGCAATGACCCTGAAAAGTAATCAAGTTTTACCTGGTTTGGAGGACCCTTTTTCAACGGCGTGTCCGGCGATTTGCTTTGAAAATTGCCGTATCAAAGGCCCTGCGAAAGCCACGTCGTTTGACATGATAACACCCTGCTTCGTGCTAACACATGGAGATAAAACAGAAAATTTAAAACTAAAAAAAACGCGAAAAAATGCAACGAAAATAACGAATGGCAGCCATTCGAGGAAAGCTAGCGAAATGAGTCGCAAGATGGCGTAACCTGTCCTGCCTACCAAATTTTTTAAGACGTTTAAATCCTACGTTCGCTTCCTACACTTACCTTTTTTTTTAAATTTTCTACAATACTTATTCTTGTGTTTTAGTTAACTAATGTTATAAAACAATAAAATTCGGCGAAGAATTTTCGAAAATTCAAATGGGATCAAGATGTTTACGAAACGTAACACTAGATGGCACTAGGTGTATTAAAGCTTACAAACATCATGGCCATGAGCACTTACATATGTATATCTGGGTTTATATCTGCTTTTTGTAAATTTTTGTAATATTTATGCTTGTGTTTTACGCTATTTAATACTTACTAAGTAGCAGAATACTGTAAATCTTCACGAGTAGCAAACCCATTGAGACTGATGCTCCTATAAGGCGACTGTTTCCTAATTAATCATGCTTAATTTTTATTGAAGCTTTAATAATAAGTCTGATTGTCCCACATTCCTTAGAATATTTGAGAAATTCAACAAATATATCAGATCTCTTACATACGTTTTAATTTACATAAGATACATTATTTTCTAGTTGCAATACGAGTTAAATGTGTGCTTTGATTTGCGTAGCTCAAAAAGTGTTTTCGTTTAATATTTCTAAGTTTCGATTGTGCAATAAATAAAGAGATCTTTTAGGGCCGGTTGCACCAACAAAGGTTAAATAAAAGGTTAGCTAACCTGAGGTTATATAAAACCACGAGTTAACCT
>JAUJYV010001534.1:0-17078 GCA_033995625.1 Ophyiulus pilosus
TTTTTAACTTTGGCCGAGTTTTTAGCTTTAGAGCGAAGTGGAAATCTTCTTGAGAGTGGAATATACGAAGGTATGCTGCTTTTATGCTCAAATATGCTAAAAATGCTTCCCAGCTGATAGTGCCCAACATTATTTTCATAAATAATTTCCTATTGTGAATCATAAACTGCATGTACGTTTGTTTCAGGAAACCATTATGGAACACCAAAGCCTCCTCGTGAAAGCCCATTGCAATGTCCTCTTGTACGAAGTATAGCAAACGGTATTCCTGCTCATCCTCAGCATCATTCCATACTCCCTGGCGCTCATCCTTCTTCTGAGGGAAAAAGACGACGCAATCGTTCAAACGTAGAAGCTATGGCTTCAAAATCAATGGACCCGGATGCTGGTCACCCACCTCGTTCTCACACACCATCATTATCGTCTCTCGCACCAAGCATTAATAATAGTCTGGATACTAACAATGCAAAGGATACTAACTTGAACAGAGATCCTGGGACTCCACCCGAGTTGGGTCCGCTCTCTTCCAATTGGGAGAAAGCATACACTGAAAATGGCGAAGCTTATTATATCGAGTACGACAACTTTAATCTTTTTTTTAAATTTCTGTTTATGTGTAATGTGCATCTGGTTTATTTATGCTTTTTTCATTTGCGATACAAAAGTCATTCGTCTGGGACGTCTCAGTGGTTAGATCCGAGGTTAGCCAGAGTTCAGAAAAAAGCTATAGAGGATTGTGCAGACGATGGTTTGTAACTACTTATAGCAAGTTTTCGGTAAAACGTAGTATTTATTGATAAGTCTTACATGTAATGGTTTAGAGTTGCCGTATGGCTGGGAAAAGATAGATGATCCACAATTTGGCACATATTACATCGAGTAAGTAAAATGAGTGTTGCTCTTAGATTGTTTTTGTTTTCAATTATTGTTTGGTGATTTTAATGCTTTGTTTTGTTCCGTATAGTCACATTAACCGACAGACACAATATGAAAACCCAGTTTGGCAAGCAAAACGTGTCAAAGAAGAACAAACTCAAGCTCCGTTTGGTGACGGATGGGAGAAGGTAGTTGATCCACAACATGGCACATATTATATTGAGTAAGTATATTTAATGTCAAACTGTCTGTATGTACTATATATTGTTTTATATGTACTTGAATTTTTTTTTAAATTTTATCTTTTATAGCCATGTCAACCAGCAGACAATACCTGGTCAAATTAAGCGTGGTGATGAGCAAGAACACCATACAAAGGCTCCAATGTATAATGGTGAGTGATCATTCATTTTATTTCTTTATTAAACTTGAAACATTTGTATAGAAAAACTGATTTTGCTATTTTGAGTAATTTTGTATTAAGAATTTCTATTTTATAACTGCAATGCTAAAACTAGAATTTTGATGTTTCCCTTGGTTAAAACATCTTCCCCTTTCAATTGTGTGTTACAGGAAATGGAATTCCCAATTCCGATGCTTTTGATGAAATGCCCAATATGGCTAGAGACCTGCCAAATTATTCATCCAACGGCAAATTGCAAAATTCCGATGGTGCAGGTCCTCCAAGCACTCCAAGCAAGCCACATACGCAGTCTGGTTGGTGATATAATCTCATTATTCAAATCTAGAGGATTTTTTTTTTGCATGAATTAAGCTGGTACTTTTTATTACCATATCGTTATTTTACTGCATTAATAATTGATGTTTTTTTAACTAAACCACTAAGGTTTGAATGCCTACTTTCCCTGTTTGCCCTGTTTGAGCGATACCCGAGAAGAATGTGGAGATTCTTCGCCGTCTCCCCAACTTCAACCCACAGGTAAAGGCCAAACCCTTGCTTCCCCATCTTCATTCGTGTTCATTATTTAGCGTAACTAAATCATGATGAACTTACTTTGCATCGTCATAATTATATTTCATACTAACACTGAAATTATAGAAAAATTATTTGTTGGTCATTTTTTTTTTAAATTTGGCTAATTAAAATTTCCATTTCTTTTAATTGATGTTTTGCTATTGTGTGTCAACAGTACGGCGTTGGATTGTTCTTTTGTTTTGTTGCTTTGTTTGCCAAGTGCTCGCTGATTAATTTTAACCAAAACAACTTACTTTACCATATGTTGGGGTTTGGCCTTTACCCAATTAGTTTCTTTTTCTTAAATCCTGAACCTCCCATATGTCTTGTTGTCTAACAATTATGTGCCTCACTAACTTATTCTTTTGGAAGTATCACAACATACTAACTAGCATTTGCCGCTGCATTTCCTCTTATTGAAGGAGGTGTTTCTTGTCGTTGAAATACTTGGACTAGTGAGTGTCCGTTTAAATCTATTATCATATAACAAAGGTTGTCTTATACCGGTTATGGCATCGCCTGGTAATGTATTTGCCTTCTACGTGAAATTTTCGCAGCACTCATGAACTAATGTGCCTGAAACGAGACCTTTTGTAAAATGGGCAGAATGCCATATGCAATATAAATTTCCCTCAATATTTTGAAATTGAACTCTGTCTACCACAAGGAATGGTCGATGTGAAAATTCCGTACATAATACCTGTAGATTACCAGGTAGTAGTTCATAACTGGAATAAGTCTTAATTTTAAAAACCTGAAAGTCACTATGCAAAGTCCTTTAGAGGGTAATAAAGGCTATGCCCACCGTGAAGAAAATTTACAGGCGTAGATCATTAAACAACATGATGTTTTTCTGGTTTAATAATGTTTTATCCAGTTCGCTATCGAATCGGATTAGTTTGTCTTTGCTTATTTTATAAAATGCGAACAAACATAAAAACAATTTAACTGAATATCCTTAATATGAAGCACCATCAGTATTTCTTGTTCCATTTTCTGCACCTTTTATTAAAGCTATCCGTACGCAGTGGATCCTCGCTATAATGCCGGTTTTAGGTGGTATTGTAAATCCACATTATAAGCCAAACAGCGTACTACACTGAATCCCTAGATCCCCATCCCCCAACATTATTTCCGAAACCCCAGTATAACAAGTCGCAGTATAGCGAAGGCCAATTGTGTTTACAATAGAAGCCGCTTATTAAGTTTCAGTTTAAGAAGTTGTATCTCATGGGCTCTAGAGTACAATTATAATGTAATTTTTCCTTTTAAAAACTTCTTAACAGGGTTTTACTGTACGTATTTTTTAAATATGCAAAGGCAAATGAATCCTATTGATTTTAGCTTAGTTGATGCAACTTCATATGCTGGAATACTTCTTAGGTTTTATGGATTAATAGTAGCTAGCTTGGACTAATTCCTGCACTGACAACTTCTATTTTCATGTTTGGCAATTTTAACTTAACGTTGTGGATATAACATTTAGTTGATTAAAACTTTGAATAATATATCATATCGAAAGTGTTCAGTTATGGTAAATTTGGTAACTATTAGAAATGTTTATCAAAGCTGTAATTTAATTTTTTCTGTATTATCAAACAAAGTTGCTTGCTATCTGATTTCAATATAAACAGCAACGAAAATTATGTGCTTGGAAATAGTCAGCAATAATGTTTAGATTTTTGTTTCATTATTAATAATAGTAATTTCTTAACACTTGAAGTTTTATGATTGAGAAAGTTTATTTTGAAATTGATCACTTTGATGGTTTTGTGTCGAATAGCAAATACAATTTTTTAGTTTTTAACTCCGATTGAAAGGTTTGAGTGATTGAGTGGTTTCAGATGTTGTTTTATTTAATTGTTTGTCATCTCACGTTTCAGAACCTCCAAATCCTGCACATTTTACTAGAAATCCATCAGAGCTACGAGGAACTTTCATAACAAGCATGTTGGTGAAGAGCAGCAGAGGTTTTGGCTTCACCATTGTTGGAGGAGACGATGAGGTGGAAGAGTTTTTGCAGATTAAGTCGGTCGTTCCAGAGGGTCCTGCATGGCAGGAAGGCAAATTAACCCAAGGTATATCTGAATTTTGTATATTATTTTGTATGTGTGCAAAATTAGCATAATTAATTTTATTTCTTATATTTGTAGGAGATATTCTTGTTTATGTTGATGATACATGCGTTCTGGGTTACACACATCGTGATGTGGTTACTATGTTTCAAAACATTCCTGTTGGTGATGAAGTTACACTAGAAGTTTGCCGCGGTTATCCACTTCCATTCGATCCAAATGATCCAAACACAGAAATAGTCACGACATTGGCAGTTACGGCTGATGACAACAACGCAATGGATCCTCAAAGACCACCACCTCCTCCTCCTTTGCCATTAGCGAATTTTGCAAGTGATCTCTCTAGACAGGATGAGAACAACGAGC
Source organism: Ophyiulus pilosus (assembly GCA_033995625.1). Lineage (NCBI taxonomy): Eukaryota > Metazoa > Arthropoda > Diplopoda > Julida > Julidae > Ophyiulus > Ophyiulus pilosus. The sequence goes on from JAUJYV010001534.1 coordinate 4,294, forward strand.
TTTTAGAAAGAGACAGTAGCGGTGCCATTATTCTTGACGGCAGCGAGACCCCAGATATTTTGGAATTTTATGGGCGGCCTCACGACGGTCCAGTTCCTCTCGAAGTGTTGACTGTTGGCATAGTCAAAGGCTTGATGGGATTTGGATTCACAATAGCTGATAGTGCGCATGGACAAAAAGTAAAAAAGATTCTTGATCGGCCGCGCTGTAAGAATCTTGCAGAGGGCGACGTTCTACTAGAAATCAATAACAAAGATGTGCGTGGATTAGAACATGCCCACGTAGTGCAATTTCTTAAAGATTGCGCCCAAGGCCTTGAGGCCACTGTCACTGTTCAAAGAGGTGGACAATCTAGTAAAGCTAGAGCGAAAGCTCTGAAAGCCGTAAGTATTTGCACTTATCAATTTATTTAGTTTTGATTTTTAAATTTCCAATTAAGTGGTTTGACAATTTTTTTTTTATTCTTAAAGGCTAAAAGTTTGGAAGACAATGCGGCACCAAGAAAAGAAGACTTAGGAAAATCCCAGGAACGTTTCTTCAATTCCGTGTTCTCAAAAAGTTTTGGTAATGGTCGAATTTCATGTATTTTGGCCTTGTTTTCTGCTGCAAATGCCATATGATGTTGTAATTTAAAAGCTCAAAAACCAAGCTATTATCTAATAGTACGCTTTTTTTATACCATGCTATTTTAGTTAATATCACACGTAACTTTTTCATAGATGGCGGAATGCCTCCCATGGGGCCGTATCGTAGTAAAACGCCAACTGCAGATTTGTATGGCAGTCACCGAGAAAAGGAAATCGTACCCAATAGGCCAAAGACCCCTTTGGTGGACACTAGGAACCGCCCCAAAACGCCTACTTCAGTAACAGCTAACGGAATAGTCCGCTCTAAAACGCCAAACATGCAAGACCAGGCAATCGATAATAGAACTCAGGGTGGAATTCTGAACACTTCATCTCCAGCAATACTGGAGGTTGGAGGACCGGCTCACCCAAATAACTTGGGAACTCTCGGACCTGGCAGTTTGTATGCGCGAGATGGACGCTACCCGGACTCCACCGACAACTGGCAGTCCGGAAAGGTGGGCCGCGGCTACGGAGAACGACCAATGCTGCCCGAGCGAGGTCGTGTTGCTTCTGGTGACTCTGTCCCCACGCATGACGATCGAAGAACTGGTGCACCACCGCCTGGAAATGCGCAATTCCCCAACTGGTCTATGGAGGCTAAGCAACAAGAGGAAAATTACTATGGTTACGAACATGGACGAGGAGATGGTGAAGGGAGTGCAACATTCTTAAATAACAGGTCGTTTGTTGACCAAGACCATCACTACGGGCAGTCTCATTCAACCGGAGAGCCCCCTGCAATGTACAATAGTCAAGCGCGAAACAATCCTTACGGCTCAACCTATGGGGTCTCCACTGTGCAAAATACCAGTCATTACGGTACCACCACGAACAATAATGCTCCGCCGTATAATAACAACTCGTACCCAGACGGAGGAGGAAGTGGGAATATATATGACCCTGAATATGGGAATCACTACTCTGCGCCTCACCCTCGAAAGCAGGGCACGTCTTTTGAGAGGGAACAACCTTCTCCAGTCAACCACGTAGCGAGAAAGGTTAACAGCTGGTATGTTGGCCAACAGGAAAAGGAGAGAAATCAGTCATTCTCGCCTGCATTTCCCGTCAATCACAGCCCGGAGTACATAGAAACGACCATTACGCTTTACAAACAGGAGACCGGATTCGGATTTAGGATTGTTGGTGGAACTGAAGAAGGTTCTCAGGTATGCTTTAAAGATACTCTATTCTTTTGTTTTGATAAATCGTGTACAAAGTAAATATAGAAATGAAGCTTGTGTTACGTTTTAACCGCTACTTTAGTACTTGACAAACAAAATTGATGTAATTTGCTTTCTTACCACCTCTTACGACATACCGTTATCACTTTTTCACAGGTTTCTATTGGCCATATTGTCCCCGGAGGAGCTGCCGATTTGGATGGAAGGCTAAAAAGTGGTGATGAAATCACATTAGTAGATAACCAGTCTGTCTTACACACTTCGCATCACCATGTTGTCCAGTTAATGGGCCTAGCTGGACATAGCGGTAGAGTCACCTTAGGCATTCGACGGAGGCTTCAGCCTAGAGGTGAGTTTTAATTCTCTTTAATTTTTGCCATTGATTAGTTAGTATGGTAACATCTAACAATGGTCTGTCCTTAGATGCTTCCAGAGGGAAATCTTTGGATGGTGTATTCCCATATGATGTGACTGTTGTAAGAAGGGAAAATGAGGGATTTGGTTTTGTAATTATATCTTCGGTCACACGAGCTGGATCAACCATAGGTGTGATGGCAGTTTTGTTTTCTTTGCGGGAAATTGGGGAATTTTATTTTATGGTTAAACTTAATTTTGCTGCTTATTACTTGTATTAGGCCGCATTATTGAAAACAGTCCTGCAGAACGTTGTGGTCATCTTCATGTTGGTGATCGCATCTTAGCAGTAAATGGGAAGGATATTATGAATCTCCATCATGGGGAAATTGTAAATTTTATCAAAGATTCTGGATTTTCCGTTACACTGACGATCGGACCACCTCAAGGTAGGACTCCCATATTTAATATTCTAAAGGTTTTAAATAGGATTTTAATTTTACATTTGTCCGACCCAACTCTGGGAGTGCGCTGTTTGATTTCTACAAAGGTATATTGTGTGTTAGCAAAATATGGGGATTTGTTTGATTTGCAACTTTTGACATGTGAATACGTTGCTGATTCTGGAAATGTCGTCAACTATTGTTGTAAAATCGGTCTTATTTTTGATTTGTAGACGATACGTCCAGCACGACTTCAGCTTCGCAACGGGTAAGTAGTTTGCATTTTTGGGTAACATTTTCCAGAAGTAAAAAGTGATGTACGAAGTTATACATCGTAGTGAATGACGTCGAAATGGTTTTAAGCATTTTGATTAATATATGCTGCAGAATTCTAATCTTTCGGTGATCAGTGCCTTGGCTATGCCTGTTGCGGGAGAATATTCCGATGTGCATTTGCGGCGGCGTAACTTGTGCAGCAGTACACCCTGTTTGCCATTAGGGTATCATGATTCCTTTTCCTCCAGGTATTTGTTCTTACAGTGTTTGAAAACTTAACCTTTCTTACTTTCCTGAAATTAACACACGAGTGTCAGCATGCACATTCCATCTTCTATCGTAGTTGTCTCTTAGATTCTTTCCAACTTTCCCTTTTGTCTCTGTGGGTAATTGGTTTCTATCACACAGCAGGCCATCGTCCACATATGGTGGCAATAATAATGGTGAAGGTGGTGTTGGTGGTGGATATTATCCCAGAAAATCTGCCTTGCACCGATATTCTTATTATACTACCCGCAACTCTATGGGAAAGAGCCTTGATGCTTGGCAACAGGTATTTGTATAGAAATGTCTTTGCTTTACAGTTTTTTTTGATTTGAAAGAGGGTCTAATTAGTGTTAGACACTTAGAGCCTCTATTAGGAAATCAGGAGAAGAATAGTTTTGGTGCATTGTCAAATTAACACTGGAAGTTGGACGAAAATTCTTATTATTGATTTTATATTTGAAATGGCATGGTTTTTAGCCGAGGTTAACTGGGTCAAAATGGTATTAAAAGATGAGAATCAAGATTCCCCATATAAAAGCTTCATCAATTTATATGCAATATATATTCATCAAGGTAGAGATGAGAATAAGACATCATGAATACCTTTTTCATCATTGGTATCCTTGAGTTAGGAGATGTGGTCTAGCATTCCCAAATTTGGAGCGTGGCTGTAAATATGTACTGCTCTGTTGTTGGCTTTGGTCGATAAACAGATTTGTGTGCAAAAAGAATACCCTCAAGCCCACAATTATTGCAATTTTTAGAGTTTAAAGTATTTTATAGTCTGCATGGCATGCTTGAAGCGTCAGATGCTATGAATCAGGAATCTCATTTAGGATTTAATAATATAATCACTTAATGAAAACTTGAGTATTTTGTCTGTCAAGTTATTGCATAATTCATCTTTATTGCTAGCCTTGTTTGGATATTTACTACCTGTACGAGACGTTTTTAACTTTTGTTTGTGCATGAATGTCAGAAATAGGCATGCTTCTTTTTTAATTGATACTTTTGAGTGTCAGATATAATTTTAAATGCTGTTATTAATTTTTTGGCGGAGCAAGATCTGTGGCAAAGTATGCATTACTCCTTATTTATATTTCTTGCAACTTTCGTTTAGCTGCATGTATGCACTGAAATCTTGAATTTTAAGTTCAACATTTTCTTTTTTTTTCTTCTCTGAAATGATAAAACCACCACAAACTGTTTTGAGAATTTTCTTTGCAATATGGAAGTTGTAGATTTAGTTAAGAACATTTGTTTAAAGTTTCCAGATTTAGATATATTTTCTATGAAAAAAAAGCCTGATATGCTATTCCTTGTAAAAATACAGTTTAGGGAGAATTGGTTTCCACGAGGTTCTGTTATTTTTTTTTTTTTTTGCCCTGCTACTTATTGAAAATACTCTGGTTGTTCTAAGTTTTACCTACCTGCATCTTCTGTTAAGAGTTCTGAGAAATTTGCTGATTTGAAAATCTTTCTTAAAGGAGGAGGGTGCTTTAGAGGATGAGCAGTATTATGCAGTGGAGTTACTGCGTGGAACAAGAGGTTTTGGTTTCAGCATTCGCGGGGGAAGGGAGTTCCACAACATGGCACTTTTTGTTCTAAGGATTGCGGAAGACGGACCTGCTGCCCGTGATGGACGATTACAAGTATGCACTATAATGTTTTTCATTGAACAGTGGGATGATGAGGTTTTCTGCAATATTTACGTTTTCTGTGCGTCTGTTTGTTTGTTTAGAAAGGCGACCAGATTGTTGAAATTAATGGTATCAACACCAAAGACATGACACATGCTGATGCCATTGATTTGATTAAACAAGGAGGAACAGCTGTTCGGTTGTTAATTAAACGCGGATCAAATAAAATGCCACCTTATGGATCTCACCCAACGTTACCTATAGGTAGGATTTTCACTTTGATTAAATGTATAAATATGTTTGCTTCGCGACTTCTTGTTTGGGTTTTTAAGTAGTTGTCTATCTTAAATTTGTATACAAGGTAAAACCGGAAAGTTCGGTGAATGGTCCAAGTGTGGAGACTTGACGCAAACGAGAAACATGTGTCGGCATGCAAATTGAGCGCTGACATGTAAGCTAAAAGAATTTGTGGCATGCGCAGACATTTCGTGAAGTTTCCGGGTCATTTAGCAGTTGTCAGCAGACCTTGTTTAATTCGTGTCGTTACAGGCACAAAATGGAGCAGAGAGTCAACGTGAAATTTCATAACTGCCATGCAATCGTTTTTCTGTTCATTTATGTCATTTGTGTCAACGCTCAATTTGCATGCCGACACATGTTTCTCGTTTGCGTTAAATTTCCACACTTGACCATTCACCGAACTTTCCGGTCTTACATTGTAATTAGGTATTTAATTAGGTTCAAATTGATGCACCATCCAACATCGTGGACGGTTGAATTTAAAAAACTAAATTAATGATTTCAGATCATCGAGGTGGGGTTAGTACCAACAATCAAAGCCAAGTGATCAGTCCTGTCTTAGCTGGAAGCTTTCCAACTAATGGACCAGGGGGGTACTTGCCAGCAAATGCATCAAACACATCGTCTCATTTGTCGCCTGGTCTTCACAATGGGCCACTGGGACAGAGTTCTCCACGGGTTCTTATGGCCCCTGAACGAGATCCATACTATTCTCAATGGGAATATGAAAGGGGACCAGTGTGACTTTTGTAAAAGAGTTAAAAAATGAATTAATCACAGAGTGCCTGAAAGTCATAAATCCCACTCTTGGGTAATAACCAGATCATATGTAATTGTTGCGTTTTCCCAAGAAAGGCATGTTTGCATTGGCAAAGCTAGTTATTTAATTAGCTAATTAACTGCTCAATGTAATGAATGACATATTGTTTTATTGGAATGACTTTTAATTCGAAGTAAATGCAAGCCTTCAAGAGTATATTTGTGCATTTTACATAGCGACATTTATCATATGCAGTTATGTTAGAAATTGCTATCCTATTTAATTTGGTGAACTTCCACCTGTAAAAATCATGCGGCATCTACTTATGTTTATTTCATTTAAAACAATTATTTTCATCATCCCAAGATTTTATATAGTTTATTTAGAATAATTATCTTTTTATCCCTTCATATACAATACTACTGTAGTTGTGACCATCGTATAGCATTTCTACAAAATAATAAACTGGTTTCATGCAAAAATTGAATTTATGACATGGGACAATTTGTTGGTCACACATATTTCCAATAGGCAGCATTACTTACTGTTCATTTGTTAGCTTTTCCGATCTTACAGAAAAATATAGCTAATATCTGCTCACAAACTCAGTTTTTGTAAGTAGTTACGAAGAATTTGTGATCATTGAAAATGATCTGATATCACAAAATGGCAAAATCGTAAAGGCATTTTGTGATTACAAATCGTTGGACTGACCACAAATTCGTCAATATTGTTCAAAAACCAATGTGTTTGTGAACGCAAATTCATTCTATCTGTAAGGGAAAGCTGGTAGAATTTTGTATGGAATCTTTTCAAAACTACTATTAAATAGTCTCCAATCTGGCAAAGATGCCCTATTTAAAAATGTAATACAATTTCAAATAAATGGCCCTATTTCTAAATAAACTTATTCAATGATTTCATATGAAATTCTCTATTCGTCTATTCATGTTTTGATTGTATCATTAATTCATCTAACACCCATGTACAGAATGTATTCATACTAGTTAACATGAAATCATGAAAATGGAAAAAGAGAAGTATTAAAATTTGGATTTTTATAACATAAAGGTAATTTTGTATCTTTTATTTCTGAATCTTAATTACTATTCTATTTGAACTTATTTAAATATATGAACTTCGATTTTGTTCAGTTTGTCATTTACTAATACTGTAATTCAGAAATTAAGTATCATCCCTTCAGATTGATTAGATTTCATTAGATTTAGATTACATTACTGATCTAGATCTAGAATGTGCAATAGTATCTAATATTTTGACAGGAGAACATTTTATCATTCATTGATTAAGGAAGAACTGTCTAACAATGATCATCTAATTTGATCTGGCATTATGGAAGATAATTAAGTGAGATATAGTTGATTAATGATGTTGCATGAAAAATGTCTTGTTTTGTGCAAACCAAGAGTCTCTAACAACTATGTATTTATACTTCATGATATCTAAATTTTGTTGAAACTAAACAGTTTTTCTTCTAGGAATGTTCTAGTTCTGAAATATATTATTAGTTTATATTTTTACAACTACCAAATGTTAATGTGTTGCTGCATGTGCAATCTAACCTGATTAAAAACCGTTCAAATACTACATGAAGTTTAATTTATCGTCAAATAGGTGAAAAGTCACAAACATTTTCAGAACTTTTCAGTTGTTCGAGTTGTACCATCGACCGTGTTCGTTCATTATTTCGTCCTATTTTCTCTATTGTCCTACCTCGACATGCTCGTGTGTGGTCCCGATGGGTCGTAGCATAATCACTACTAAACAGACCATTTATACCCAAGTAATCAATTAAAAAACTATGTATGCAATACAATAAAAATGCCATTATGAATCTTTCTAAAGCAATATTAAGATAAATTTTTAAAAAAATAATATTTTGACGAAGTTTATTTTTAAAAGATTGTGACACAATTATGGTATTTATAACAATGCTAGATTTATTGCATGTATACAAACATTATAAACGAATTATTTGTGTAAACAATGGAGATGATTAACACCAGTAATTAAAATGTCCTTTATGTGATACTTGTTTCTGTTTAAATTTTTGTGCGTCTTTCAGTTAGTAAATTTCTGCCTGGATTTATAGCGTATAATTTCTAGTTTGCAGGAGTCAAACATGATGGACAAGTGCATAGATACGAAAGTACAAGTTACACGTCTGTTACAATACTTGACATGAAGTGCAGATGTAATTTTATCTTTCACGTGAAAATTGATAAAAATCACATGGGCCAGAGCATATATATTGATTGCTGAATCCCCTAATTTTTCTATAGTTTGAGTAATTGAGTTTACGTGCAATGGCGTTATTAATTGCGCTATTAGTATGCCTTTTGGGCGTAGGATATTCGTCACCATTAAGAGATGGACCCTCAGCCAGCACTTGCGGATATGATGTATGTGCCCATTTTCTTCTTATTAAATGATTTTTTATAAATCTTCATTAAAATTTGTTAATACTTATTTGTATTTTCAGTCATGTACTGCTAGCAAACCTGGCATGATAAATGTGCATGTAGTTTGTCACACGCATGATGATGTTGGTTGGCTGAAAACACCAGATGAATATTATTATGGAGGTAAAAACAATTTTAGAAATTAAATTCATTGTTATATACATGTACATTTCCTAATCATTTTAAGAACCAATTAGTGGTTCTATAAAACATTGTTTATTTTTAAATTTAAATATGCATTAAATAATGATGCAAGTAATTGGAAAATTCAATCGTCAGTACACATCTAAAATATTTATTGAAAAAAAAACAATGATTTTCGTTTTTAATTACAAACTGTACGTATATATATATTTGTTAAACGAGTGTTTTTGTTTAATATACTGCAAAATCTGAATTTTCACAAAAAACATTCTCGAAAACCGTTAGTTTATTATATCAACCGATGGGTTGATAATAACGTACATAAAGAAGTGTATTGCGTTTTAGAAGGTTTTATTTAATTGCGGATTAGAGTTAAGCCCTTAGAGCTGCCCTTTGGTGGCAATTTTTTGGAGATTTATGGTAAAGCACCTGGTTTACTTTCCTGAAGAATAAATGATGAAAGGTGATGCATTACCAACTTTTAGTAACTAAATACACTGGTGAAAAATGTTATCTTTAAGTAGTTTACTTAATTCATTAAAAAAATGACGTATTGGACATGACTTTTCGAAAACAAACCCAGCAATTTAATGTTTGAAATTAATGATTAATATATGTATCAATTTTGAATACTTTTTCGTTCTAATGCAATGGTTGTCGAATAAATAAAATTTATTATCTCGATTAAATTTATTTTAATCCCCACAACATTTTCAGATAAAAACAATATCCAGAATGCTGGTGTCCAATATATACTTGATTCTGTGGTGGATGAACTTCCCAAAGATCCCCTGAGACGTTTCATTTACGTTGAGACTTCATTCTTTTATAAGTGGTGGATATCTAGGGATGAGAGCATTCATGACAAAGTCAAGCAATTGGTGCAAGCAGGTGAGAAGCTCAACATTTTGGAGAAAATCTCTATTTTTACATTTGTTGAATGGTGAAATAATTATTTAGCACGCTTTAGGTCAGTTGGAATTTATTAATGGAGGATGGTGCATGAATGATGAAGCTGGAAATTATTACACGGACACCATTGATCAGATGGCTTGGGGATTGAGATTCCTAAACGACACATTTGGTACATGTGGTGTTCCTCGAATTGGGTGGCAAATTGACCCTTTTGGACATTCACGTGAACAAGCATCAATTTTTGCACAGGTTATTTACTGTACTTTTTTTCTACTCTCTAGTCAGCTGGGGGTAAACTTAACGGTATCTTGTCTGAATATGGACTTTTGGAGCACATTGTTTGCAGAACTTTATTTCTCAAATCTTTAGTAAAATCGAAAATGGAGTACTTTCTGTGGCTGATAACGCTTTTTTGATAACCATAACATGAAATCAGACCACTTGATAGTACCCTTTAAATATCAGCAGATTACACATTGTCAAGTGCGGAAACTTTATATTGTGTAGCAATTGCACTTAGGTTTACATCTATAATACATCTGTAATAACATTGCCAATAATAACGTTTATAAGATAAATATTTAAAATTGCTATTTCGTTGATATCGGGTTATACGAAAATCGGTTTAATTTTAATTAGTTTTATAGTTAATCAGCCCATTAATCCTCTATTTCAAAGTCATTTTTAATAAATGTAAATGTTTGTGACGTTTGCAGTTGGGTTTTGATGGCATGTTCATCGGGCGACTTGACCATAGAGACAAGGACAATAGACAAAGCCAGAAAACAATGGAAATGGTGTGGCAAGGCAGTGCGAATTTGGGTAACACATTTTTATATTGCAAATCAGAATTCCAATCAAAGATTATTTGTTTTTTTCATAATTTATTCATAATATTATTTTTTATTTTAATAAAATAAGGAATCGATGCTGAAATATTTATTGGAGCTTTGCCAAATCGCTACAGTTCACCATCAGGGTTTAATTTTGATTTGGGCAGTAGTGACGAACCCATTAGAGTAATCTACTTTTTCATAGTTCGAGAATCACTGCATCTAACGATTCAATTTAAGATTTTGAAAATGTAACGTTTATTTTGTTAGGACAATCCTGCTTTAAAGGGCTACAATGTAGATCGACGAGTAAACGACTTCTTACAACAAGTTTATAGTCAGGTAATTAGTTTGACATCGCTTAATTAAAACTGTACAACTGTATTAATCCATTCAATAATAATTTCCATATATCACGTGATCGTGCTGCCCTGCAATACACTTGAGTACGTATGGTTGGCCGCCTTTTGGGACCCTCATGAGTTCCTGAAATTAACTAAATGTTGACTATATTTAGTATCTCTGGCCTAAACAAATCAATGAATACAATTATTAATGACAACTTGTCATGACTTTTTCCTTAATTACGTGTGAAAAAACAATATTTTGCTTTAATGTAGCTTTTAATTAATATTAATTATCTATTCGATGTAAGTGATTTATTCAAATGCATTTTACCCATTTTTAAAGGCTGAACACTATGCTACCAGCGACATCATAATGACTATGGGAGACGACTTTAATTATCAAGATGCTCGCACGTGGTATATTAATTTAGACAAAGTCATCAAGTATGTTAATGAACGAGTAAGTACCTAAATTTCCCAATCAATGCAACTATTGTTTCATTAATAGTGGTTAGTTTGAAAAATATATAATTTGCTCCTTGCTTTAAGTCCATATTTCTAAATCTAGTACTTAGAAAAACTAACTTTGAATAAAAATACCTTTGATGCGCTGCTAATTGCAAATTTCAAAATAAGAGGACATTTGTTTACCTTTGTTAATTTAGCAAGCCAACGGAAGCAATGTCAACGTTTTTTATTCCACACCTTCCTGCTATTTGAAAGCATTGAACAATGGAAACTTCACATGGCCTGTCAAGAACGATGACTTCTTCCCATATTCCAGTGATACTCACTCATATTGGACAGGCTATTTTACTAGCAGAGCCGCTTTGAAAGGATATGTAAAAGTTACAAACAATTTGCTACAGGTTAGTGTGATATATAAAACTCTACATATAATATAAGCCGATTGAGACTAACGAAATATGCAATTTTAATAGATTGCCAAACAAGTCAGTTCTTATGCCAATCTTGGGGCTGCTAATGATGAAGATAATCTAGCAGTGTTAAGTTAGTTAATATTTTTATTTGTTGCTATTCCGCAGTCATTAAAACCTATGTAATTTATCTTCATCGATATTTTCATATTGACTTTAGAACGATTTCAAGGCGATATGCAACACCACGATGCAGTTGCGTGAGTACATTTTATTTTTTGTCCCTACCAATAGTATCATTAACCCAAATTTGTATAAATACTTTTTTTTGTTCGCATCTATTTTGTAATTACTGTATCGAATAAGCCAGTAATAGATTAATGAATATATTTGTATTTAGAGGAACAGAAAAACAAGCAGTAGCCTTTGATTATGCTGAAAGTTTGGCAATTGGTGTTGATGCATCACTGGTTAGTAAAGATAAACTTTTTAACAAACATTTTTATGATTTCTTATTCTTCAAGCGAGCGACTTATATGATCTTCATCATAATGCACGAGTAAAATACTTTAAAAAACATGTAGGAATGTTGCAGATCAAAGCCAACTTATCTAACCAGATTAGCTGGAAATCAAAATTGCCAACGCTTTTTTGAAAACGACCTTTTAAATAATTAATACAATTGAATGTTTTGATTACAATTCTTTTTCTCATTAATAATCAGACTAATATTATAAGCAAAAATAGAAATATACAAAGTGAAAAGTGCAAACAATCATATTATAGTCATTTTTTTTATAACATTTTCGAAATCGTGCAAACGGCATTTTCATGCCCATCAGTCAAAAAAATACAATAACATAAAATAATAATTGTTATAATATGATATCGGAAATTCTCTTGTTTCGGTGTCTAGAAATCCATCAATGACGCTTACAACAAGCTGCTGTCAATTAGCACAACATCTTTGCCATTCCAAGAATATTGCTCATATCTTAATGTCAGCTATTGCGATACAACTGAAACTCAATCATCGGTTGGTTCATTTAAAAGCTTTAATATATCGTCGATATTAAATATATATATATATATATATAAATCAGTTCATAAAATATGTTTTGTTTTTAGTTTGTTGTAAACGTATACAATCCCTTGGGTCACACGATTAAAAGTCACGTACGCGTTCCGATTTCTGCAACTAACTCTTACACCATTACTGGTCCCTCTGGTGAAGCTGTTGAAAGTCAGGTAAAGCTATAACTACAGTCGATTCCGCTTAATCTGGACACATCCGGCGGAGGCGTTTTGCCCCGATTAGGCGGCTGCCCAGAATAT
>JAUJYV010001535.1:0-17078 GCA_033995625.1 Ophyiulus pilosus
AATGTAGATGCCCAGATACTTGATAGAGTTCACAACGGCAAGTTGGACCCCATCCAGAACATACTCAGGAGGACGTGGATTTCGTTTACGAGAAAAACGCATCACGAAGCATTTGTCCTTATTTACTCGGTTTTGACGTCTCGACGATCGCTTACTAAATTTCCGTTTGTTTAGATTCCCATCGTGGACGACGAGCTGAAAAAGTCCACCGGAGAAAACAAAGAGGAGAAGGACGAACTCCTGCAGCAGAACGTTCCCAAGTTGGTGACCGCCGACGGAACGTACGCCACCCAGAGCGTGTTTAGCACGGCGGCCGTCGGCAACAAGGAAGAGGAACGGTAAACGACGGCGCTTTGGCCCCAACTTTTTCGCCGGTCTCACTCACCCAACTTCTTACCCCCGACTTTATTTTTCCAGGCCTCCGTTGCGTAAATATTTCATGGACGGAGACTTTTACGTCGCCACCGCTCTGGCCACCTGCTTGACCAAGCTCTCCCTGAGATTCAGCACGCTAGTCTCGGACTTGCAGCGGCAGAACGTGAGTTTCCGAGCGCTCGAGATGCTCCGTTTGATTCAGTTCAACTAGGTGCCCTATAGTCGGCAAATAAATGCCTTATGGTTGGGGGCGTGGGGGGCGTAGTACCCAATTTCAGGAGAATGCCCCTCGGTCAGTGGCAACTTAGACATCATTGTTAGATTAAATTTTCACCAAATCGGGAGAATCGCCAGATTCCATCGTCTAATCGCCCGCAAAAAGAAGGAACCAAGTATCCGTCTTGGCACGAAGCTCGGTCAAAGGCCCTTTGAGTGATTACGTCTACTCCGAGAGTGTTCGTTAGGCGTTAATATATGGGAAACAAGATGGGAATTTGGAGAAAGATTAAAACGTTTGAATAATGCCCATGGACCATTACAATGTCACAATGTCCGTGGACCCTTAAGGCCCTAACACGAGTTTCAAATCTGAGAATCACTCGGCTCCTTTGCAGTCTCGAGTACACGGGCCTCTGCGATTGTCTCAATGCCCATTGACCCTTAGGACAGTCTCAATACCTATGGACCCCTATGGCAGTCCCAACGCCCATGGTCCATTACAACAACGTCACAATGTCCGTGGACCTTTACGACAACCTCGATGCACATGGACCCTCATGACCATCTCGAGTCGACGAAGCTCGTCGACGGCCTCGAGTTTATGGACCAGTTTCACGTTATCGGGTCTGTGGGCCTCGAGTTTAGGGACCCCTTTGACATCCTTGAGTCAAGGCACTCTTAAGGACCCAATCTATGGACCCAAATCTACAGATCCCATTGACCTATTTGGGGCACTCGAGTCCGTAATACTCCCACCAGTCGTTGAGTAAACGGACCTTTCTGGAATTTCAATTCTACGAAGGCCTCGAGCTACAAATCCATGGACCCAAATCTACAGAGCCCATTGACCTCTTTGGGGCACTCGAGTCCATCCCACCAGTCGTTGAGTAAACGGACCCTAAATGCGGCTCTCTAAACCCCCGCCCTTTTCCTCTTTTTAAGGCTTTCATCGCCGAATCCATGCTGATCATGACTTCCGTCATCCGGTTGGGAAAATCCGAGCTGGCCAAAAAGGTCCGTTGATTGTTTTTTTTTCGTTCTCCGCCGCGTAAACCGCCGCGGTTTCAGTTTTTCACCCCGCGTTCCGCAAATTCCAGAACATAACGGACGACGATTTGGACCGGATCGCCTTCTGCCTGAAGGTCCTGTCCGAGAGATCTCCGCTGATGATCGAAATCTTCAACGTAGACTGCCGGAAGACGTTGGCCAACATGCTCGCCGCCAAGCAGCAGGAGGAACAGGAAGTCATTAAGGTAACCGGCGAAAACTCCGAGACGGAACTTTTGGCCTCTTTTTTTTTACACCGGAATCCGTTAACGTTTTTTATCCGACGCCCGTCGTTAGGCCAAGGAAATCAAAGGATCCGCCGTTCAAGTGGACGACCTCATCCTGTTCATGCAACTCGCCAACAAGAGCGACCTCGGCGGAACCGAGGTTAGTTTTAAGAGCGCCCGTTAACACGACCACCGTCCGTTAACTACGGAATTAATTACGGAATGAAGCATCGTCGTTTTTCTTGTGTTTCAGAACGTGTTCGACTTGAGTTTGTCCCAGGCCGTCGGAATTCCCAAGAAGGACTCCTTCGATCCGAAATCCAATAAGCTCAATAAGGTATCCGATCCGTGCGGTTTTTATCGGGCCGTTAGATCGTGAACTGCATCCGCTTCTAACGCAGTGTTTCCCCGCTTTTAGATCACGCAGCTAACCGGATTTTCGGATCCGGTTTACGCCGAGGCGTACGTCCACGTCAACCAGTACGACATCGTCTTGGACGTTCTCATCGTCAACCAGACGGCCGACTTGCTCATCAATTGCACGCTGGAACTGGCAACTTTAGGTCAGTTCCGTAGAGGCCCTTACCGTAGATTGACCCCTTGCAATGGCGTTAAACTGCCCGTTAAAATTTATCACGTGGCGGCTCGTGCCGTGGGTTATAATACTAACCGAAATCCTAGCCAAAAACGGGTTCGGCGGATGTTCGGATGTGATAATGGTCCGTTATGCTAATCGTCCGTTAATTCGGTGTTGACGAGCCTAATGTCCGTTTGCGACGCGTGCGTGTTTATGCGAAATATAACGGTGGTTTAGCCGATTCCGAATTGTTTGGCGGGTGTTTGGTTGGGCTAACGGTGCGTTATGCTAATCAACCGTTAATTCGGAGTTGTCGAGCCTAACGTCCGTATTCGACACGTGGTGCGTGTTTATGCGAAATCTAACGGTGGTTTAGCCAATTCCGAATTGTTTGGATGTGCTAATGGTCTGTTATGCAAATCATCCGTTAATTCGGTGTTGACGTGCCTAACGTCCGTTTGCGACGCGTGCGTGTTTTTGCGAAATCTAACGGTGGTTTAGCCAATTACGAATTGCTTGGCAAATGCTTGGACCTGCTAACGGTCCGTTATGCAAATCATCCATTAATTCGGTACTGACGAGCCTAACATCCGTTTGACCCGCGTGCGTGTATCCGAAATCTAACGATGGTTCAGTCGAATCCGTAATTTTCGAATGTGGTAACGGTCCGTTACGATAATCATCCGTTAATTCGGTGTTGACGAGCCTGCCATCCGTGTATCCGAAATCTAACGATGGCTTAGCGGAATCCGTAACGTTCGGACGTGTTATTGGCCCGTTAGGATAATCGCCCGTTTCCAACTTGTAACTATCCGTTAAACTGCGATTAACACGAGTGCCGTTTCGTTCCGCAGGTGACCTGAAGCTGGTTGAGAAGCCCATTCCGGTGCTTCTAGGGGCCCACGACTTCTGCAACATCAAGGCCAACGTGAAAGTGGCCTCGACCGAGAACGGAATCATATTCGGGAACATCGGTGGGTGACGTCGGAGTTTAATCGCCGCGCGCTAATCGCCGCTTAAGACTAACGGGCGTTTATTTTCTGTGTCAGTGTACGACGTCAGCGGATCCACCAGCGACCGGAACGTGGTCGTGCTCAACGACATCCACATCGACATCATGGACTACATCGTGCCCGCCGTCTGCACCGACAACGAGTTCAGGCACATGTGGGCGGAGTTCGAGTGGGAGAACAAGGTGGGGCCCTTGGGGCGCTTTTGGCCCTTAATGACACCTGTACGGGGCTCGAATAGGAGGGATGTTTGGCCCTTGGCATGGGTCCCTTAGAGCATCTTTGACCATATCCACATTGTCGTGTAGGAGGGATATTTGGCCTTTAGGGCACCTTTGGCCCTTAATAAGATGTATATGGGCCTCATACGGCCATATGTTCGTATACGTGTAGGAGGGATATTTGGCCCTTGGCATGGGTCCCTTAGGGCACCTTTGACCATATGCACATGTTTGTGTAAGAGGGATATTTGGCCTTTAGGGCACCTTTGGCCCTTAATAAGACGTGTATGGGCCTCGTACGGCCGTGTGCTTGTGGTCGTATAGGAGGGATTTTTGGCCCTTGGCATGGGTCCTTTAGAGCATCTTTGACCATATCCACATTGTCGTGTAGGAGGGATATTTGGCCTTTAGGGCACCTTTGGCCCTTAATAAGATGTATATGGGCCTCATACGGCCATATGTTCGTATACGTGTAGGAGGGATATTTGGCCCTTGGCATGGGTCCCTTAGGGCACCTTTGACCATATGCACGTGGTTGTGTAAGAGGGATATTTGGCCTTTAGGGCACCTTTGGCCCTTAATAAGACGTACATGGGCCTTATACAGCCATATGCACGTAGTCGTATAAGAGGGATATTTGGCCCTTGACATGGGTCCCTTAGGGTACCATTGGCCCTTAATAAGACGTATAAGAGGGATATTTGGCCCTTATCATCGGTCCCTTAGGGCACCTTTGGCCCTTAATAAGACGTATAAGAGGGATAGTTGGCCCTTATCATCGGTCCCTTAGGGCACCTTTGGCCCTCAATAAGGCGTATATGGGCCTTATACGTCCGTATGCACGTGGTCGTACAGTAGGGATGTTTTGGGCCTTATCTGGCTATATGTGGCCCTTAATATCGGACATGCATATGGGTCTTATATAGCCAAATATGGCCCTTGACTTCGGGCATGCATATGGCCCTTTCAATAATTCTTACTTTATATTTTAACTTAGGTCTCGGTTAACACGAACTTGACGGACCTTCACGAGTACCTTCAACATCTGGTGAAATCCACCAACATGAGATGCTTGACCCCGGAAAAGGTAAGACGGACGGCAAAGGGCACGGAACTCGTTTTAACGTGCGAATGCTAGGATTTTAAGGACCCTTTCTGTGTTATCCGTAGGCTTTGGCGGGCGATTGCGGCTTCATGGCTGCCAACCTTTACGCTAGGTCCATTTTCGGAGAAGATGCCCTTGCCAACCTGAGCATCGAAAACCAGCTCGGGAGCCACTCCGTCACCGGACACATTCGCATAAGGGCCAAAAGCCAGGGAATGGCCCTTAGCCTCGGCGACAAAATCAACCTCACGCAAAAATCTGCTTTGAAGCACACGGCGTAACCAAAGGGCCTCTTGCTCGCAAATATATATCCATTCCTCGCAAATTTTAGTGTATCGTATCGGCTTAGTTAAAATACAATTTTGAGTCCTTCTTTTGTTTGTTGGGGCTCTTTGGGTCCTTGAGACCTCGACAAAGCTACGGCGAACCTCTGTTGACGCCTCGGACACTTGGGACCGTGAGACTAGTTTAACGAAGCTTCCGGTATCGTCTAGGGACTCTTTGGGCTCTTGGGACCGAGAAGGATTGTTCGACAAAACTACCAATGGCCCAAAGACGCCTGGGACCTGAAATAACGTAGTGTCGTAATCCTATTACAATGGGCTTCTCGTACATTTAGGGCCGTAAGACTAGTTGAACGAAGCTTCCGGTATCGTCTAGGGACTCTTTGGGCTCTTGGGACCGAGAAGGATTGCTCGACAAAACTACCGGTGTTCTCTTTTGGCCCTACGGAAGCCTGGGACCCGAAATAATGTAGTGTACTAATGCTTTTGCAATGGGCTTCTCGTACATTTAGGGCTGCAAGACTAGTTGAACGAATCTTCCGGTATCGTCTAGGGACCCTTTGGGCTCTTGGGACCGAGAAGGATTGCTCGACAAACCTACCGGTGTTCTCTTTTGGCCCTACAGAAGCCTGGGACCTGAAATGATGTAGTGCACTAATGCTTTTGCAATGGGCTTCTCGTACACTTAGGGCCGCGAGACTAGTTTAACGAAGCTTCCGGTATCCTCTAGGGACTCTTTGGGCTCTTGGGACCGAGAAGGATTGCTCAGCAGAACTACCAGTGTTCTCTTTTGGCCCCACAGAAGCCTGGGACCTGAAATGATGTAGTGCACTAATGCTTTTGCAATGGGCTTCTCGTACACTTAGGGCCGCGAGACTAGTTTAACGAAGCTTCCGGTATCCTCTAGGGACTCTTTGGGCTCTTGGGACCGAGAAGGATTGCTCAGCAGAACTACCAGTGTTCTCTTTTGGCCCCACAGAAGCCTGGGACCTGAAATGATGTAGTGTACTAATGCTTTTGCAATGGGCTTCTTGTACGCTTAGGGCCGCAAAACTAGTTTAGCGTAGTTTTAAGTATCGTCTATGGACCCTTGGGGCCAAAATGGATGACCTATCAAACCTATCGATATTCTCAAAGGGCACCACGGATGCTTAGGGCCAGAAAACAAAATAATTGACATTATTTATGGTCTTTCCTACTCCTATTGCTATAATGTATTTTATGGACTGCCCCTTTTGGGTGAAGCGCCGTAGTTTTAGAACCGGCGTTCTAAGCGCCATTTTGAACCATATTCTGCAAGATGGTCTCGCTTTAACTGCTCCTAATTCCCGTTTTTTCAAGCTAAATTTGATTTATTTTGAATTATTTGCTAATTTGACACCATGGCGGATGCTTCGGAAGAAGTCCTGGCCATTAATTTAGGTTGTTATAGCCATTTTTTCACTGTTTAAAGGCTGCGAAGTGAAGTTTTTGGAATTGGAATTAAGCCTAACTTTTGATTTCAGATGGGGCTCTATGGATCCCCTATAAGGAACTTTTCAGAATCGTTAATTCTGCCGTTTATAAAAAGGATTTGGGGACATCGAGTACTCAGGACCTCGAAGCCACCTTAAGGACCTATAAAATGGATTTCATAAGGCTACTCAAAAATCCGGTTTGTCTATTGAAAGTTTGGTATATTTTGTATAATGTGTGGGACATTTGCTGCCTCAAGTGTCTTTAAAAACGTGAGAATAAACAAAAAAGTTGGGTTCGTGGGACCGTTTCCATACGCCACATTCCTCCCTACAACTTCTTGATACATTAGAACCACATTTACCCCGAGCCTTTATCATAGTTTTGTTACGAGTCAAATATCGTGACTCTTCTTCTAGAAATCTTCTATTAATGTGCCCTTTGTCAGAACAGCTTCACTCCAAATATGCCATGCTCATGCCCTTTCCTCCCTATTATCTTATCGTCACTCTTACATTGGCCCAAGTACAATCTGGAGAAATCCATACAGCAGTAGCAGTACGACTGGCCCAAAGTGTCCACATCTTACGGTAGCTAATAAACGAGCCTACTTCTAAAATAATGCGTTAAAATTGCGGCTTATTAATTTCTTGAACTTATTTAAGGACCCTCACGGTCATTATACAATCAGCTCGGCTTAGGGTCGGGAAGACGGACGGGGAAGAGATGTTTAGAGAGGACCAGAATAAATTGATACGTGCTCGAGTGTTATAATTGTCGTAACTCGTACTCGTTTCAGCTGAGGAGTAAAAAAAGCCGTGCAGCCGTCGAAAAGGCTACTACGGACGGCATCTGCGTCGTCGGTCAGCAGGGGAAAAGAATTTTAACGCAGGCCGTGGTGGACGAAGCGCTCATCATTTCCGATTTATTCGAGCTTAACGAAGTCGTGGCTCTCGAGCTGCTTCTCATGGGCAAGTTTTGAATCGCTTTGTCGTAAAGCGGACTACCCGCGAAAATTACTCATTCGTTTTGGGTTTTGCAGGCGAAAGCGAGCAACCGCGTTTGTCCACCGCCACGCGGGGTTTAGCCGCGGTCATGCTGTACTACGAAGGACGTCTGTGTTTGGTGAACAGCCTCCGGACGCTGATCCAGGCCCGCGAAGGGCGGTGTTGGACCCTGGCATTGCCCGACGACGTCACCGAAGTCATCACCAAGTTCACGGACGACTTGTGGGAGGCCGAGTTGTGCAATCAGATTTTCAGTGAGTTGATTTCGCAGTTGACCGAGCGTTTAGCCGCGGTTTAACCACGTTTTACGGGAGGGAAAAGAGGGTGAAATTAACGCGCTGTTATTTGTCTGAAGGTCACTTGGAATCGTCGGATTTGGAGAAAGAACGAGAGCACCTGGAGAAGAGCCGTGCCCTGGGAGATCCGAAGCATCGCAAGCAAGTGCTGGATCTGGTCGAAGAAATCCACACCTCGCTATCCGAGTGCGTCTACTGCTGGGCCAGCCAGTCGGGGCTTTCGAGGCCCTTGTTCGTGAGGCTGCTCAACGTCCTGTCCAACGTGACTCCGAGGCAAAGAGACAGCCAGCTGGACTCGGCGCAGTTTGCGTTGCTGATGGCGGCCCTTTATTCGATCGACCTCGGGATGCTCGCGTCCACGGAAGACTCGGACGGTGAGTAGACGCCGACTCCGCTTAAAGGGCCCTAGACGACGCTTTATCGAATCGTTACGATCGAGTGTTGTTTACCGTTTTCAGAAAGGATTCAGAACTTCCCTCTTCTGGCCGATGCGGATTTCGCGGCCAGCATCCACAAAGAGCTGACCGGCGGGAACGCGTGGAAATGCCCAGCCATGAAAGCGGCCGTGCAGTTGACTTGGGCGGTGGCTTTAAGGACCATGTCGCAGCTGCCGCACTTTCAAGGTAAGTCCGGCGACGATGTTTTCGCCCGTCATTTGACCGCTTTGCGACTTCATTCGCCCCGCCTTTCCGATTAGGTCAGCAGCAGTATCCCATCGAGGAAGACGAGACTCTCGTGGACGTAGCCCTCGAAGGAGGGGCCTTCAACTTCGTGGCCACGATGGTGATCAGAAACGAGCACTTCTTCGAAGAGGTAAACCGTCGGGCCCTTTTGTTCCCGTTTTGCGAAAAGCGGACGCGTTAAAAAGCGAGTGAAGACCCGATTAAATCGTTCTCGTTTCAGGAGTTCTTCGTCCGCAGGCTTCACGGGCTGATCACGGATTTCATCGTCTTGTTTCCGCTTAAGGTCGGACTTTTTTTCGAAGTTCACGCGCGGATCGTTGTCGCCGTCGTCTTTGTTATTACATTTGTCGCTTTGTCTCGCAACAGGTCAAAGAGCTTCGTAACCGCGGGGACGAGATCGCCCGAATCCTCTCGCAAGGCGATCAAACTTCCGACGGATCCATGCTTCCGATGCTGCATTTCCAGCACCTGTTGGAATTGGTGAGTACGTTACGGTAGAACCCCGTTAAGAAGTTTTTGCGGGACCGTCGGATTGGCACACACCGTGCTGCACAAGGCGAGTCGATGTTCCGGTTCCGAGGGGCCACTGAGATGCTCCGAGGATGTTCAAGAGGGCTTCGAGATGCTCCGAGGGGGTTTTGAGAGGCTCCGGGGGGGCTCGAGATGTTCTGAGGGGGCTTCGAGAGGGCTCAAGATGCTCCGAGGGGGCTTTGAGAGGCTCCGAGGGGGCTTTGAGAGGCTCCGAGGGGGCTTTGAGAGGCTCATAGGGGGCTTTGAGATGCTCCGAGGGGGTTCGAGATGCTCTGAGGGGGCTTCGAGAGGGCTCAAGATGCTCCGAGGGGGCTTTG
This sequence comes from Ophyiulus pilosus, assembly GCA_033995625.1. Classification (NCBI taxonomy): domain Eukaryota; kingdom Metazoa; phylum Arthropoda; class Diplopoda; order Julida; family Julidae; genus Ophyiulus; species Ophyiulus pilosus. Next base: position 9,355 of record JAUJYV010001535.1, read on the forward strand.
GGATGCTCCGAGGGGGCTGTGAGAGGCTCCGAGGGGGCTCTTAGATGCTCCGAGGGGGTTCGAGATGCTCTGAGGGGCTTCGAGAGTGGCACTCGAGAGCAGAGTGACCGTTGAGAGTTAATCTCGAATGGACACTGGTCAAATGTCGAACGTAATCTCAACTCGTTAAGCGAGAACTTCTTAAGCGGGGTTCGACTTTGCGTTTTACCGCCTGCCGTCTTTGACCACGCGGTCGGTTTTCTTAATTTTGAGCGCGTAACGAGCCGGTGCCCTTTTATCGTACCGTTAAGGTGGCTGCGCTTTACTCCAAGGACCCGTTGAACTTGCAGCTGAACGAGCAGTTTTGGTGCTCCAGCGATATTCCCGGACAGCTTAGGGGCCCAACCGTATCGTTTTCGAACCCTTCTCCGAAACAGGTAAAACCACGCCGAGATCATGGATTCCGGTTTTACGGATCCTCTTCGACCTCGACGTGCGGATTTCCAAAACGCGCTGCTCTCGTTTCAGGTGAACCTGTTCAAATTTGTTCGACTGGCCGGCGACTTGATCCCGCCCTTCCTCTACGTCCACTACATCCGAATGCTGGTCAGCCTGTCGTCTTCACCGTCCGCCGCCCATCATTGTTTCAGCCTGTTGAAGTCGAACGTGTCGCGGTCCACGGGTAAGGTCCACCCGCGGTTACGGATCCGCCGCTTCTTTTGGCCAATGTTTCGTCAGCCGCTAACTTTCGTTTCGTTTTTTTCCTCCACCCTCGTCAGGGAGCGGTCACTACGGCGTGGTTTCCTGGGACCACTTCTTCGTGTCCCTCCACCGTTACCTGATGAGCCTCTGCCACGAGCCCTCCGGATTTCCGCAGCAACCGCCGCAGCAGCGCGGCAGGGCGATCACCCCGCAAGAGGTCGAGGGCCTCCAGGCGGTTTTGCAGCTGATGCAGACGATCTCGCAGCACGTGAGTGGGGCTCCTCCCCCGTCGAAGGGCTTCCGGCTTGGGTCCCGATTAAAAATGTCCAATTTTTCCCCAGGACGACGTCGCCCGCTACGCCATCATGTCCGAGACTTTCGACTGGAGTCCTCTCGCCGTGCTGATGGGGCTCCTGAGTTGCGCCATTCCGCTGACCCTCAAGGCGCAGATCGTGTCCACCATTTCCTCCCTGGTCAAGTCGTACGACGTGGCGCTGGCCGTCTGGCAGGCGCTGGAAGAGTCGCGGATGTTGCCCACCGCGGCCGATGCCACCAAGATCAGCACCGTCCAGGTGAGGACCCCCCCGTCCCCGTTGCGCCGGTGGGATTAGGACCTTGGGACCTAACAGTCACGCTCTTTTTACCCGTTGACCAGATGGAGCTGGACGAGGTGGAGTCGCACTGCGAGGTTTATCCGCTGACCAACGCCATGTTGGGTCTTCTGTCGGCCTTCGTGGACACTTTCCAAAGCGTGGATTCCAGCGGCCAGAAGCTGATGCTGCGCTTCGAGCCCAACGTGATCTACGTCATAGGGCACGTCTTCGCCAACTTCCACTTGAGACCCTACAAACGCCCCGAAGAAAAGGTAAGACCCGCACGCTCGTAGCGTCCGCGTTTAACGGTCGAGCGTCGTCGTAATCCCGCGCCTCCCTCTCTCTCTCTCTCTCTCTTTAACGACAGTGGCAGGTTGCCTCGGCGTGCTTGAGCCTGTTCTTGAAACTGGCTTCCAAGTACGAGCTGGACGCCAGCCATTTCAGAAAGACGGCCAACGGAGGGGAGTCGGACCATTCGTACAGCGGACACCTGATCGTGTCGTACATGCTTCAGGACAGCCTCTTGCTGAAGACGGTAAAAAGCTTGTTCGAACTTTTAATCCCCGAACCCCACCGATGTTCGGCTCACGACGCGTTGCTTTTCTCGTTGACTTAGGTCCTGTATATCATCGAAGAAGCCGCCCGCAGCCTGGATCAGTACCTTCCCAACTTTGCGGGTAAGGGCCGCTTTGGCAGTTGAGGCCGGACGCGACGACGGCGCTAACGGCGTGTCGTTTATTTCGTTTCAGGTAAGAAGGAAATGGAAACGAGCGCGTTGCTTTGCCTGAAGCTCGTCCACATTTCGCTGGAGAAGCAAGAGTCGTTCGTGGCCGCCGTCAGAGAGTCCACGACCACAGGAGCGTTGATCCCCGGATTGGATCACCTGCTGATGGGCGTCAATCCGAGGACGAACACGGCGGATTTCGTGCCCAGAATTTCCAAGTGAGTCGCGTTTCGTCGATCGACTCCATCGTCAATAATCTCGATTCCCGATCTTCTCGGTCGTCAATAATCTCCATTCCCGATCTTCTCGATCGTCAATAATCTCGATTCCCGATCTTCTCGGTCGTCAATAATCTCCATTCCCGATCTTCTCGTTCGTCAATAATCTCGATTCCCAATCTTCTCGTTCGTCAATAATCTCGATTCCCAATCTTCTCGTTCGTCAATAATCTCGATTCCCGATCTTCTCGATCGTCAATAATCTCCATTCCCGATCTTCTCGTTCGTCAATAATCTCCATTCCCGATCTTCTCGTTCGTCAATAATCTCCATTCCCGATCTTCTCGATCGTCAATAATCTCCATTCCCGATCTTGTCGTTCGTCAATAATCTCGATTCCCGATCTTCTCGTTCGTCAATAATCTCGATTCCCAATCTTCTCGTTCGTCAATAATCTCGATTCCCTATCTTCTCGATCGTCAATAATCTCCATTCCCGATCTTCTCGTTCGCCAATAATCTCGATTCCCGATCTTCTCGATCGTCAATAATCTCGATTCCCGATCTTCTCGTTCGCCAATAATCTCGATTCCCGATCTTCTCGATCGTCAATAATCTCCATTCCCGATCTTCTCGATCGTCAATAATCTCGATTCCCGATCTTCTCGTTCGCCAATAATCTCGATTCCCGATCTTCTCGATCGCCAATAATCTCCATTCCCGATTTTCCCGTTCGTCAATAATCTCCATTCCCGATCTTCCCGATCGCCAATAATCTCGACTCACGATCTTCTCGTTCCGCCGCAGGTTTATATCGTTCAGCGCCTCGTTACCCGAGCACGCTTTCTACGCCTCTAACATCCTGCTTCAGTTGTGCCACATGTCCGTCACGCAGGAGAAGCTCGTCGGCGCCTTCTGCACCGACGACGTGAGTACCGAGTCGGGAGCTCCTCGGAATTTTTGTCAAGTCCGACGGATTACCAAACGATTTCTCGTTGTAGGTGGAGCTCGAGAATCTACGCTCCGGCTTGGTGGAGTGTCTCGAATACGAGGATCCCGACGAGGAAATGGCGGCGGCGTGCCTTCTCGACTTTTCCCCGGATTGTAAATTTTGAACAAAATTCAGTCGGATATCCTATAACGCGGTACGGATTCGAGCTTCCGAGTGGAACGGGCACCCGAAATCATCTCCTCTGCCGTTGAGGATTCGAAGTGGTCCGTTGTCGGGACCTGTCTCGAACCGGGTTGTTCCCCCGTCTCGCGTCACATCGGTTCTGCCGTGCGGAGTCTCGAGTCGGATACTCGTTATAGGATAACCGCCCTGTTTTTTCTCGGCTCGTGGAGTCGGGTTTACGTTTGCGCCTACACCGTTTTTGTTTTTCCGCCGTAGCCGTGGAAGACATTTCCCGACTGCGAAGCTCGACCCGACGCACCGTCCTGCGGATGCTGATCTACTGCCAGCGCTATCCGCCGCCCAACTTCTCCCTGTTTTTGCTGGGGTTCGGCCTCGGGAAAACGCCGCAGAAAACCATCCTCCAAGATCCGGGTGAGTTCTCGCTCTTTCGCTCTTTCGCTCGGCTTTCGGCTTCGCAGCCGGAGCGAGACGCGAGCGCAACTTCCGACTTGAATCTTTCCAGGAGTCCTCGGCTCGCCGTTCACCTGCCTCCACGCCGTTCTGGAGATCCTCTTCCGCCACAACGCCGACCGGGAGTATCCGATGACCGCCGAGCTGTGCCAGGAGCTCGTCTACTCCGCCAGCACCAATCCCGACACTTCGGGGCCCACGCTGCGCTACCTGAGAACCTCCCACGACTTCCTGTACCGGCAGCTGAAAATGATTCCCGTCGGAATCATCAAATCGGGTGAGTCGCCGCAACCCCCTTCGCTTAATCGTCCCTCGTCGGATCCTTTCGTCGGCTAACGATCCTAATTCCAGACGAGGTTCCGAACGGCGTCAACCTGCTGAACCAACAAGCCTGGCTTTTGAAGACCGTGGCCGTCGAACTCCGAGTAACCGCCGCTTCGGGACAGAGGTCCAGTCTTATACGTCTGGTGACTCTCTTGATAGACGACAAGGCCACGTCCGGATTATCGCAACGTAGGTTTCTGACATCCGAGGCGGAGTCGCCCGAACCGCGGAAATCCGATGTTTTTTTTATCTCCTCCTCAGCGAACTGCTCGCGCTCGAAGCTTCTGGGAATCCTGGACTCTCTTCAGCTCTCCAACGCCCTTCCGCTGCCGCCGCAGTGGGAGCTCTACGACGGCCAGAAGCTGGAGAGCGTGATCGCCAGCTGCGAGCGCCCCACGCACTCGGGGTTCGTGGCCGTGGACATCCCCAACCTCCACCGCCTGCTCTCCGCGGAAATCAATCGGCTGCAGGGATCGCTCACGCTGGGGCAGCGGCCGGCCATGACCAAGGTCAGCTGGCGCCTTTGCGCGAGTTGCCGCAGATGTGGTGAAGGAGCAGCGTCTGATGTTCGTGTTTCCGCTTTTTTTTTTCAGGAGCTGGATTCCATCTTGAACTACGTGGCTCGCAGGAATCGATCGCGGCTTCAGCTCCACGCCAAGCGGCAGGCGCTGGAGTCGTGGCGCTTGGTCACCGAGATGGTCCTGTCCACCATCAACGCGGACTTCCTCGACGAGTTCCGACGCATCACCATCATCTTGGAATTGGCGCACACGGTGCTGCACAAGGCGAGTCGATGTTTGGGTTCCGAGAGGCTCCGAGGGGGTTCCAGATACTCTAAGGGGGCTTCGAGGGGGCTCTGAAATACTCCGAGGGGATTCGGGATGCTCTGAGGGGGTTCGGGATGTTCCGAGGGGGCTTTGAAAGGCTCTGAGGGGCTCTGAAATGCTCCGAGGGGGTTTGAGAGGCTCCGAGGGGGTTCGAGATGCTCCGAGGGGGTTCGAGATGCTCCGAGGGGGGTTCGAGATGCTCCGAGGGGGGTTCGAGATGCTCCGAGGGGGGTTCGAGATGCTCCGAGGGGGTTCGAAATGCTCCGAGGGGGCTCTGAGATGCTTCGAGAGGCTCCGAGGGGGTTCCGAGAGTGGCACTCGAGAGCAGAGTGACCATCGAGAGTTAATCTCGGACGCTGGTCAAATGTCGAACGTAATCTCAAACGGTTTTACGACTCCCGATAGGTCCTAGACGACAACTCCGCTCCGGAACTGGTGAATCCGATGTCGCGGGTCCTTCCGACGCTGTTCGCCAGCCTGCGCCAGTGCTTCCTGTCGGACCAAGGCCCTAACCAGAATCATCCCAAGCGCGCCTCCTGGAAGCCGCACTCCTCGTCCCTGGAAGTGGCGCTGCGCAACCTCATCGAGTGCATCCTGAAAGCAGGTCCTTAACCGTTGGGTTTCCGTTTGGGTTCCGTTGGGTTCCCGTTGGTTCCGTCGTCTGGGGCACCGGCTAACTTTTGTGTTTTCGACAGGTGTGGGGCCCCACAAGGTGCGCGCCAACTACTACTGCGCCCTGCTCAACCTCCTGAAGGTCTGCGCCTCCTCCGGTAACTATCTCTCTCTTTTGCGTCTCTTTTGCGCGCCCTTTCGACGGAGCGACAGGCCCTTGACGTGCTTTTTCCGTTCGAAGACGAGGTTCCGGGCGGCGACAAGAGCCAATCCGAGGAAAGCGCGGATTTGGACGGCGAGACGTTCCTCCAGAAGAACATGGACGCCATCTACGCGTACGGCAACGGCTTCCCCAACATCCTGTGCCGCGACGCCTGCAACAACAACGACATCACCAAGGTGAGTTCCGCGCGACCCGAGCGGGGAGATTCCGCGGAGGGCCCTTACCCGCTCGCTCTTTTTCAGATGCTCGCCGTCTGCTGCCTGTCGTTCCTGGTGTCCAAGGACCACCGGCAGGTCCTCGTCAACTACATGGCGGCCAACGGCTACGTCAACGAGTTCGTCAACGGGCTGAAGGTGGACGAGGCCCACTTGTGCTCCAACGCGCCGGAGAGCGCCAGGAAGCTGTACGTGTACGAGATCAAAATGGTACGTCCGCTCCAACGGGGGATTTTGCCGCCGCTGACCCGTCGTTGACCCCTCTCTCTCGTCGCTTCTCTTTTAGGCCTTCTTCGTCCAGCTGGCCGGCAACAGCCAGGGCGGACGGCATCTGGCCGCTTCAGGGCTGCTCAAGTACTTGACCGAAATGCAGTTGTTTAAGATGAGGCCCGATATATTTTGGTGAGTTGATCGAGCCGCGGATGGACCCTATGTGCCCATTGTGGGTCCTTTTAACCGCTCGGTGGCCTTGTATGGACTATTAATCACGTATCGCGTTAATTGCATATGGGCCCTATATGCCCATTACGGGTCCTTGTCTTACTCGGTGACCTTGTATGGACTACTAATCGCGTATGAACCCCTATATGCCCATTGTGGGTCCTTATCTTACGCGGGGGTCTTGTATGGACTATTAATCGAGTATGGACCCCTATATGCCCGTTATGGGTCATTATATCGTGGGTCCTTATCTTACTCGGTGGCTTTGGATGGACTATTAATCACGTATGGACCCTATATGCCCGTTATGGGGCCTTATCTTACTCGTTGGCCTTCAATTCAACGCCTTGTATGGACTATTAATCACGTATGGGCCCTAAGCCACCGGAAGGTCATATATAGCCGTTACGGGTCGCATGTATGGACTAGTAATCGTGTATGGGCTCTATGGGTCCTTATCTTACTCGGTGGCCTTGTATGGACTAGTAATTGCGTATGGACCCTATATGCCCATTATGGGTCCTTATTTTACTCGGTGGCCTTGGATGGACAATTAATCACATATCTTGTTAATTGCGTATGGACCCTATATGCCCATTAGGGTCCTTATCTTACTCGGTGGCCTTGTGCGGACTATTAATCACGTATGGACCCTAAGCCACCGGAAGGTCACATATAGCCGCTACCGGTCGCATGTATGGACTAGTAATCGAGTATGGACCCTAATTAACCACCGAATGGTCACTTATAGCCGTTGCGGTTCGTGTTTAGCCCCTCGATGACCATATACGGACTATTAATCGTGTATGGACCTTATTTCGACACTGAATGGTCATACAGTCGATATGGGCCTAGGTACGGGTCCCACGTATGAAATATTATTAACCCCGCGCATGGACCCAATTTAGAGTACGAATGATCGTTTATAGCCGTATTGGGTCCTCCTACTTGACCACCAAAAGGCCGCGTTTTTCCATTAAATGGACCTATAATGAAAAGGAGGACCTTTCAAAACGTGCCCTTTGTGTTCCAGCGACGGTTCCGATGCGATGGACCACAGCACGGCGAACACGTGGTTCGACTGGAAAAACTCGTTCCACCACATTTTGGTTCCGGCCCTTCGGATTTGCCTCCTGCTCCTGACGTCGTACACGGCCAACGTCTTGGACAGCCGCTCGCAGGTTCGTCTCCCGTTTGGCCCTTTCGCGGGGGGGGGGGGGGGGGGGGGGGGGGGGGGGGGGGGGGGGGGGGGGGGGGGGGGGGGGGGGGGGGGGGGGGGGGG
>JAUJYV010001536.1:0-17075 GCA_033995625.1 Ophyiulus pilosus
TGACATTTATTTGCAAATTATTTTACCATTAAACATAAAAATATTGGGTGCTTCCATACTTTTTTTGTCTACTGTAAGTAAGATAGGCAACGATTAACGGTTGTGAGCGCCTTCTATAGGAAGCGAACAACAAATAGAATTCTAGCAAGTGTTCCAAATAGAATGCAGGCACGTGATGGAAGAGTCAACAAATAAAATAGGGAATACACGTTGGTACTATGTCTCCGCGTTTGTTTATTCCAGATAGATCATCTTCTTGCAATTCTTGAAGCTACATATGCTCTTAAAAATGTCCAATTATGGAATAAAAGGGAGCGCAGAATGTCCAGTAGATTTTCTGATAAAAATGCAAGCAAATTTCAAGGACCCACTCCCACTGCCAATTACCACAATATTTGTCCAAAGAGTCTAAAAGATTCTGCTATCGTTTTACTAGTTGTTGAAAGCTAGAACCGAATAAAATCAGGGGAAAAAAACCATGAATATATCAGGTTCAGCTACATGGTCTCGCGACTGTATGTCATGATTTGGAAGTTAATTCTAGACTGAGCCACTGTCTACAGAGGACATCCAAATGCTTGCTCATCATTAACGAAATCATCAAATCTGTCAATGTCAGCTTGCTTTCTAATGCAATCATGTAGTCAATACCACTTTTATCAAATACTAGTAATTCAACTAACTCTTATTAAATTATTAAAAGTTCAATGTCTATACAGGTATTAGAATTGAGATAAAAAAAGGACAAGGATGTTACCATTACTTCACGCCAGCAAGTCAGTGAACCGTTTTCAACAATTCTGCATCCAAAACTTACAGAATGGTTGACTATGTCTTCCTGTAGCGCCTACTCTTGGGTAGGAGACCACAGAGTGGGTTTTTAGTGTGTTCTGGCATTTTTGCCTGTTCCCTGGCCTCCCATTTTTCGAAATATGAACAGGAACAGCTGTTGTGGGCTGCTGAAGCTTGTTCTTGAAGTTGTGGGGGAGAGACTGGAGAATGGCCTGCGTGGGAGTTGCGGCTGATACGAAACCTTTGCAGAAAATGTGAGTTGAACAACCAAAAAAAAATAAAGAATTGCACCTCATTCAGCTTTCGTTGCCCACGAGAAGGGGGTTTAACAATGTACTATACAGCAAAACATGTCAGAATATATACATTCAAGCACATTATTCTCACACAATATGGCATCCGAGGCATTAAAAAGGAAAACATGGATTAATACGTATGGTTCTCGCCATATAAAAAGACCGATACTAAAATAGAGTAAAACGATATCGTGACAATTGGGGCAAATCTGGAAAGAAAATTGGACATCTGGCCAATCCTTTGAGTCATTTAACCGTCATAAGTTCAATGCTTTATCAAATGTGCATTGTTAGAATAATGACGGTAAAGTATGTTAGTTAGAGCACAATAGTGCTTTCTATTATTGTAATGGAAAATTATTACAACTAGGATCTATGGCCAAAAACGCCAACATAATGTCAACGACATGCAGGTGTGAACTTGAGGCCTGACCTCAGTTTAGGTATTACACGGATACGGGCTTGCACCTTAATAAATTGGCATACCAAGAACATAACACTACCTTGAGTCATGGAGATGACACAGATATACTCAATGGCAAAGAGATTAGCATGTTATCAAAGTGGTTTATACTTTCATGACAGACAATTTATGCTTAGTAGGTCTGTTTGTGTTTCTTATCTTTCCATTGTTTGCGTATACACTGAACCTTAAAGACTTCTCTTCAGTTTTCGTTTTTTTTTTTTTGGTTTTTTTTTCCCATTCCCCTCCTCCCTTTCATTGTTTTTGTTTTCAATCCTGTAAATTGTCCAATTGGTGGATGCTTTCTGGGAAGATTTTATAGTGGTTAATTTCATTGTTAACGAGTTTACATCCTCTACAAGCTTCATTGTTTTAACAAGGTTAAACGCGAGCCTAGCCCTACATTTAAAGGAAAGGATTTTTGCCCCAGATAAAAATGCCTTTGTAACGGTGAAACTACAATATAGTTCACCCGATTTCACATTGGCTTTCTCGATAGCATTCTGATTTTTTTTTTAGACAGCAATCATTGTTTATTATGAATGAGTATGCTTGCATGCTGCATTGCATTTTTACGCTAACCTGCACTGGCTGTTGCTTCACAATTCATTGGTGAGACCGTGAGAGGCATGCATACACAAGGTTCCCCTACAGAAATGCAATTTTTAAAACCCCTGACTTTTCCAGTTTTCAAAATAAATTTTCCTGACCATCCTGACGACTGATAATATGCTTTTAACAACTTCGTGTCTTCCAAAAGTTGTTTAAAAAAATGTATTTTGGAACAAAATGTGCAGCATTGGAACACACAAACTTGTTCAAAAACAGTTCATTGTTATATCCATTAAATAAGTTTTCTATTAGGGGTGTTAGCGAATATTTGTGCCATTAAATGTATACATGAGTAAGCAAAAGAAATGAAATATTTGTTAATAAAAAATAAAAAAAATGTAAAAAAGTTACAGAAAGGGAAATTATCATTTCTATAAATACAGAACTGGTTTAGTGCAATATTTACAACATATGATGAATTTTCCTGACTTTTTTCCTAAATTAATCCCTTAACCCTCACTATTCCATGTAATATCCAATTTCCCAGAGTATCCTGTCAATTCTGGGTCAATCCAATTTTCCCGACTAATCAAGCCTATCCAATTTCCCTGACTATACCAGATCGATCTAATTTCCTCGACAAGTCCAGGTTTTGAGATCCCTTGCATATGAAAAGCATCTCAAAATGTGTAAATTGTGTCTCGACCACATGCTAGAGCTCATAAAATATCAAATGGCCATGTATTCAGATTTCCTCTGCATAACATGCATTATCTCAAGAAACCGGCTCATAAACCCTGAAATATTGCACGGAATTTCAAAATTGCAAAACCGTTGCAAAAACGAAAAAGCCAGCAAAATCGATGGGAAACCTAGTGTGATTCAGCTGAGTTTTTAGATTCAAAATAGGGAATCTTTAAACTCCAACAAATATGAATTCTGGCAGCAGCTTTTAACTTCATTCTCAAACTTCTGAACTCCTGAGAAGGTTTAAAAATTCGTAATTTCAGGTTTCCTATAATAGTAAAAACCGAGAATAACGGATATCGAATTGTAAAAGTAGTAGTCACGGCCTGACTTTTTTTTTAGATATCCATAGACCTCTGAACGACTACATCCTAACACGGATGACTTCATCCGTTTTTTGCCAGCCGTTCTAAACCAGGGATTTTCGGATCTTAACTTTGATTCCATCAAGTGAAACATGTGGGATTTGGAAAATGAAGTAATGGCTACCAGCAATCCATGACCAATTTAATTTGCAAGTCCACGTTCAAAGACAAATTCTGTGAACTGCCAGGCTTTCGGGTCAAAACTGTCCAGTTTTTGCACTGACATGTCAGAAGTAGAAAGAAGGAAACTGAAGAAAGGAAGGAAGGCGGGTGTGCTGTCCCCTCTTCACAGCCGAATTAACGGGAAATTCACGGACATTTGGACAAAGTGAATAATAAATAGTGACACAAATTAGATCGGAAGACACATTTTTTCCACCGAAAAGCTAGCGAAGCGTCTAAATTATTTATTTAAGGTCTCCTGCTAAAACTTGTACAGATACAGAAGTTGCAGAACTACTGTTTAAGCCTAAACCAGACATCGATCCCAAACACCAATTATGTATTGTTATCATATAAATATACTTAATTTTACACCATCTATACATGGACAGTTTAAAAAGTGTCAGAAATTCAGGATTATGTTATGTATACAAAGCGCCCCCTGGTGGTGAATGAGCCTTTAACATGGGATTTCCAGCATGTTCGCGCCATTTTACTCCAGAAGCAGCCATTTTTTTTTTTTTTTTTTGGTCTAAATGTTTTAAATACTCCAACAGATTTGCATATGTTCAAAAGAATTTCCGCATCTTTGGGTAATAATCCCGTGGAACAACACTGTATACAGCTGATTTTGTCTATCCTAATAATAAATTGTACCCAAATAAAATGGCATGTTTTGTGTAAAATTTAAGATCACTGTTTGTGCCTGGCCTTTGCAACTTTTGCAGACTTCCAGCTCCAAACAAATTCACCTTCGATAGTTGCAGGTTACGTATAGTTCGCAATTTCCCGTTACCTTAAACCGCAATAAAAATTGGGCCTCCGTATGAAGCAAGTCAGGCATATTAATTTATTATTGTTCTCCCAGGCCAAATGACCAAATGAATCACCATCCATCCCTTATGTATAGTAGGCCTAGCCGGTCGAATAACAAACAAAAAAAATACCCCATGGAAATTCAAAACTTGTTTATGTCATGTAGATCTTATTCCAACAAAAGTTCCCACTGTCTGTGCTCACTTAGCTGAACTAAGTGACCCTTATTACGAGCCATTCTCCATTTCAATAAATTAATACAGGGGTTCAATTTTGCTGAAATTACAGCGAGGCGCATCAGCCTCATCCTCTTCTTTATGAACCGCTTTTTGCAACAAACAAAAACTGGATTGTTTAGCCAAAAAGTATCAGGAAATCGTTTGAATTTCGCCCGAAAAAATGATATAGAGTTGAATAATAATTACCTGCAGGCCCAGCGAGTGTGACACTCGTTTCCTGATCGGAGTCTTTTTTTTTTTTTTTTTCAAAAACAAAAATAGTTCAGTAAACGGTCAGCTTAAGGTCACAATATTAATAATTCATTTAAAAGTTCAAAATCGGTGTAGCATGCTGAATTCATTATAGGCATATAATCTACATAGCCGGTGATAAATTAAGATAAAACACTGAAACGGGACATTTAAATGAAAGGAAGTGGATGAGGAAGCTGTGGATTCTATTTGGACTAATTGTCGGATTGTTTTAATTGAGGATCTGGTCAAACGTTTATTTTCATGTTCCCCTAATTCAAATTTTCCTTCTGTATTATCACGATTCAAATGACAAACAATGACATAAACGAAACTGTCACATGTCATCAATGTAAATTGTAACACGTGTCAACAGTCATCAATCTTTGAACACTATAGAAGCAAGGAGATCAGATGACTTGGGCAAAAAAAATAAACCTAACCCAAATCAAGTATTCTTTTAATTAAGAATATTCTCGATATTTAGGAAGTAATTTGTGATACCGTACACTACAGTACATTTAGATACAAGTTTAGGTAAAACAAAAATGTTGAGTTGCTAGTTTGGTTTCAAAATTGGTCCATTTTTCAACAACTTGAAAGACCTAACCGAATGTGTTTTCCCATGTACGGTTTTTCAGTTTAAAAAAAGTCCTAATTTAAGTGGCAATTTAAAAGTACGGATTACATTTTAGTTGTTTTTTTCACAATAAAATGACATTTGGAGCGATCTGTTAATTACATGTATGTTTTTTGATAAACGCCGAATTCTCTGGCCTATAAACCGTGCCATACAAGATTTAAAAAGCATTTGAAATTAAACATTTTTCTCAATGTTTTCAGGTGCCAGGCAGGTTCTAACAACAGACCATATATAGTAGATTATTAATTAAATTTTAGAAACAAGACAATCTGGATCAAGGGTTTTACAAAAGAGCTGCAATACAAAAAAAAATCATAAAAAATCATAAAAAATAGGTAACCAGTATTAAAGAGTCGACTCCTTGAAACGTCTTATTAAAATGCATTATTAGAAGAATGAAAAAGGGGGCCTTGAACTTCTTCTTTCTCTACCATATCTGGTTTTAGCAAGTCAATGGAGATTTGCAATTTTCCTGGGAATTTGTTTGACAAAGCTTCAAATCGAGATTGTGACGACTGCACTTTCAATTGATCTTGTATTCGAATTTTTAAACTTACTCAACCAAAAATAACTTGCAGTGTATATTTAAACTTGTTTGTGATTTTTACTACATATTCATTTCATTGAATGTTTGTACAACTATACTGTACAGAATAAAAGTACAGTAAATTATCTATGACGTCATTATTTAGTAGAAATACCCTTTTCCTGTTTTTAAAGTAGATTAACAGAACGTGCATTAAGTCGTTGTCGATTGCATAATAGAGAGTTTGAGCCAGTCAACGCCTTAACGTTAACCTTAATGTTAGAGGCGGGAAGGCAAGAACTACGCATGCGCACTCATGACGTTCAGTTAGTTCATTGGGTAATTCAGTCCGTGGCTCCTCCCTTCCCGCCTTTAATGTTAAGGTTAAAGTTAAGGCGTTAGCTGGCTCAATAGAGAGTTTGCGCCATATATCCAACGTTAACGATAACGAGAAACAGCGCTGGCGGACTGGAATGTCAAGGACTACCCTATGCGAAGCATGGCATTCCAATGACATTTCGGACTTCCCGTGCTGTTTCTCGTTAACGTTATCGTTGGATGGCACAAACTCTCTAATCTCTCTGATGATAGCTCGCCTTATCGCTCTTATCTTGTGGTAGGTAAATTTGTTTAGTTTTTGGGATCGGTGGGTCATTTTATTACATAAGTATCTATATAGGACTAAGAAAAAGATTAATGTGCACGTCCCACAGTATATAAATTCTTAGGTTGGCCAGACGGATACAGAATAATAAATCGTACACATTCTGATGAGTAAGCTACGCTTGAATTTCAACATAGGCGAGTGATGAAGTAAAAAAAAAAATGCCGTATAAAGGACGAAAAAGGATGTGTGATAGGTAAAAAATTTAAAACGTATGAATTTAGTAAATTGAAATGGTATGAAAGGGAAGCAGACATTTAGGGTAATGAGATTCTTTGGAAAAGTGAATAAGGTTTTTTATAGCAATGGATGAACTAACTGCAAGTTCCTTTTTTTCTCCAAGTGTACTACACCAAACCTCTGTTAGTGTGAATCCACAAACGGGAAATTCATTTAATTGCATTTCGAAGAAATTTTTTTAATGAGATTTTCAACAATTCGTTATAATACTTGAAGATTGTCTCCTAGTGCTCATTAACTTTACTTAAATTAAATTTCCCCCTGTTAGCTTAATTAAAAGTATTGATCGTCTGACTCCTATTTAGAGGTTAACTATCAATAGAAGTATCGCACAAGGAACTCATGGAATAGGATCTAAACGTTGAGTGTAGCAATAGAAGAAAGTTTTACAAACAAACAAAAATGTCTACTTCTATGCAATATTAACTCAAAACAGCACATCACACTAGGTCATTAACACTTGACATAAAATTAGACGTTGCCATCTCAAATAGTATATAAAGCAATAAGAGGGGAGTAAAGTTTAAAATAGTGACATCTTAACACAGGATTACATATCAAAGAAAACACTCGAACTTGAGTTGGATCTCAAGACTGTGCCCTTTGTGCTTGAATATGTACAATTAGAACCAGTGTATTGTTGACTATAATGCCTTTACATTGCTGATGTCTGTAAAGTTAATATCACGACATGCAATGCAAAACAAGGTGACAGATAATGATGTATTAGGTTGGCTGGGACGGTAAGGGCCCAAATTCTTATGAGGTGTACCATACCATACTACCGACTGGATAACACTGAACTAAGACTTGCATGCAATACCAGTTAATCGTTTTTCAGTTTCTTGAAAATTTAAATATTTATCAAAAGTTATATGCACCAGAATGAGCTTTTACACATTTTCAGATAAACTTTAGTTCAGTCCAAAGACTTCTATGTTGCGGACATCTGAGCTAGGTTACGTTTAAAGGACTAGGAGGGGGGAAACATGTTCGGGTCATGACCTAAAAGCTAGAAACGAGAGGGAAGAACATCTGTAAAAAAAAGTGCTCCCACGTTTTTATGTACTTTGTACTGGTCAAAAGCACGTTTGAGAGGGGAACACCATTGTTAGGCCTAACTTCGGTCAAAGGGCTTCAAACCTACTGTCCTAATCAAGGCAACTTAAAATGAAATATTTCACATTCCGAAATTATAAAAATGGTAAGGCAACAGCGCATAGCACTAAGACCGAAACGCGCAGCATCCACAAGCGAGTGTGAATACGGAGCATCCGTTTATAGCCTGGCAATTAAGTCTTATTAAATTATCTTAAGTGTTTTATTGTTAGCATCAAGCTCGAAAAGCATAATTATGCCACTTCAGGGTTAACATTCCAAGCACGAGAACCGCGGGAGACAACAACAGAAGTACCACCGACGCTGCACAAATAGCGTAAGAGTTTGGAATGAAAAAAATAAATAAAATACGTTTACTCACCGAAGCCTTAACGAAAATATCGAAGAAACAGTCACGAATTGGCTTTCAAGGCAACATTGAACGTATTCCGACCACATCACCAAACACACCGACTTCTTGCTCTTCTTCCCCAATCCAAAATGCGGGCAACCGATGACCGTTGCAACTCAGACCGCGACAATAGTACCGCGCATGCGCAACAAATCACAGCATGGCTCTTCGTACCGCCATCTAGCAACAAGAAAGACAATCACGAAAACTGCAATATGAAGAGTGGCACATTACGGTGATTGGTCCGATTAGAAGCCCACGTTTAAAAAGAGGGAAAACGTGTCCCTTCACTTAGGCTTTCCCAAAATTACTTCCCATTTCAATGAATTTAAAAAATATTACTTGTTTATAAAATTATTTTTATATGGAAAATTAATAATGGATTAAATGGAATTGTTTTGTGAATTATTTGGTTTGCTTGCCATTCAGTATAATTTTAAATTTTGTTATTACAAGTTTTTTAAATTCTGTAAATTTTAAAATGCAATAAATTCCCAACAAGTACAGTGATTAACTGCAGACAGTTTTCCTTACTGTAATTTTAAATTTGGTTACACGTTTTTAGAAATGATTTAATTTAGATTAAAAAACAATCGGTCAGTAGGGAATCCTGGAATTCACTTACATAATTGAATATAACCTTGCATGCATTTAAAGAAACGAAACAAAATATATGGATATTCCATTTTAAAACAATGTTTAGAATGCACATGTACAGTACATCAATATTTCATCCAATATTTCTTTTGGCACTACTATACAAATAAGCCACGTATAGCAACTACAGTACAAGTTTTACACGTGAAAAAACCCAACTAGCTTTGTGTGTCTACCTTTACGAATAATTTAGGAGTAGACACATCATAGTTGAAAACTTCACTCCATTTCCTTAGCATATCACGTACAATACATTGAATTAAACTCATTCAAGTAGGCTTCCCACAGTTCAATTTCAAAAATAAGCTTCAAATTATATTGGTAAAAAAGACGAAAACCGCTTGTTGTTAATACAAATTGAAAATCTAAGCAAGAAGATGAGCAAAACAATTATTTTATTTGAATTGAAGTTATTTGATATTATAATTACTGAAAGCTTTCGCAGATAGAAACCAATTTAAATGCATGTATAAAGCGCAATTTAAAATTGTAATTAAACTGCAAACTTTTCTTTTTTGTATAATGTAGGCCTACGTATATTTGTCAAGAATTCATCAAAATAAAAATATCTACAAGTGACTAAGAAAATAAACTTAGAGCTTCATATAGTCCATCACTTATAAATTATAATAAATTGTAACTCTGGAATGTGAATCATTTTAGTATTAATTGTTAATCCTGGTTAAAGATTAAATTGAAGTATTTAACAATCTCTAAGAAATTCTCTAAGAAAGTCACTAAGAAAGAATACCCAATGCATTTGTTTAATTAGCAACTCCTTCAACATGAGATGTAGATAGTTGTAAATATGGATTCATTGGGAATCTCAAGAAAGTGCTAGCAAATAAAAATTGAAAAAATAAAGTCACTTGCACAAGCTTCTTTTGATCTGTCCTGCAGATTTTCTGCTTAGCCTTCATGGCTATTAAAATAAAATTTGCACAAAATAGTTAAGGCACAAGTTTTGGCTTTTTTACAATTGCTACTCAATGGCCTCTGGGTTTTTTTCCCTGGCCTTCAGCCAATACCAAACCACATATACCGTATTTTCAAACTTGAGCACTTGACATATGCAGTACTAAAAGTTATGCTAAATAGCTACGTGTGCATGTAGTTGTGCTACAAGAATCTTCCTGCCCATCCTTTGGCAAGAAAGTGCAGCATTACTTCTCAAAGTACTTTTAGGAATGTAGTTCAACCGATGCACGTGTGTGCTCATATCTTTGTGGACTCTTCCAGTTCATTGGACCTTTGACTTTTGTTTGTGGTAGAAACAACCACTTCTGGTTCCAAGTTAAGATCCACCTTCGCATCGGAAAGCAGTCCCGTACGTAACTCTCCATCGCCATTCAATTTTTTCTGAGGCGAATTGTGCTGTATGTTCAAGTCGTTTTCAGAGCCGACATAATGGGTGGATCCATTTGACACCGGGGGCCAAGTTGTTGAGGGGTCAACATCGTTCAATATTTTGCTCTCAATTAAATCTGCCGGTGCGCTTCCAAAGTTCAGATCGATCTCTGGTTTCCAAGAAGAGTTGTTGATCACCGTGACCTGCAACTTTTCCGTTGGTTCGACTGAAAACGTCAATTAACGGACAGCATTGGAAAACGCAAGAATAAAAAACGTAAACAAAAATTTATTTAGGAAGCTTAACATTTAAATTAGTTTCGGCTACTAACGTCAAAAAGCAAAAAGCAGACATACGGCAATTAGCATTAAACTTTGTAAAAAATGCACGAGTTGTGATTTTCGCATGTGGTATGCATTTTAGTTACTCTGCCAAGAACCACAAAGATTCACATGCAATAACGCTAAACTTGTTCCTGTATGCAACTGGTGTTAGTAGCGTGCCGCAAATCATTGGTTAGCTATGTTAAAGGAAAACTAAAATTAGCATTTAAATTATTGCAATTAAAGGATGGAAAAAAAATCAATTGTGTGCTCAAATTGCTTTTTTTTGCCTTTTTTACCTTGTTAAGCATTATTTGCAAATGTGAAATAAGCATTATTACCATTGCAACACTTTAAACGCAAGTATTTGATGACTGACTAGCATACAGACCTTGCAACATTGATTCCAAATCATCATCACTGGTGTAATTAGGAATGTCGTGAACTTCCATTCTATGCAATAGATCTACAACTTCTTTCTACAATATTATTCAAAGCAATAAACGAAATAAGAATTAAACATTATCACCGAGCAGCAAAATCAAAATTAAACGGCAGAAGACTTGCCTTTAAATTTGTGAAGTAAATTTTTTGATTTCTGCTTTTAAAATCTTCCAATATTTGTTTAATACCCTAAAATGAACGACAACGACAGTATTTTCATAATTGTTAATATACAAATGCAAAAGGAAGAGAAGAAAAACTTACTTGAGCAATTGTATAATCTGTAGCTGATATGTGTGACCCATCAAAAACGACAGGAATATTCTCACCACCTGAAAATGAAAAATCAGAAATTTATATTCAAAATGGTTTTAAAAGTTCTAAAAAGTTATTAAATACTTACTATTTGAAGCTTTGGCAACACGGAAGCGCAAGTATTCGATTGCTGGAAAGAACAGATTTTGGTCAGGTTGAATGCGAATGAATTCCACTTGTTGAGCATTCTAGGAAAAAAGAAAATACGCTTTAGATTAGTACATCTATTTTCATGGATTTTATATGCAATATATTTATTTACATGTATTTTTAACACGAGAACCATAACCCCACACATTTATTACCGTTCGTTCAATTTGAATTTTGGGACGGGCCGAAGTGTACAGCAGCACCAGCAAAGACAAACCAATTCCAATTAGAATACCGTACTATGAAGTTTTAAAGAACTTGAATTAAAATATACTCTATAAAACGTATTAAAAAGCAAGAATTATAATTGCTGGGAAGTTACCTCTGCGCTAAAACCCAAACAGCTGAAAAATGTCACTAGCATTATAAATAATTCCACTTCTAAAATATTAGAAATAAATAATCAGCATTTACAAATCATCTCAAAACTTGAAAGAAAGAAAAAATAATAATAATAATAATAAATAAAAGCAAACTGAACAAACTTTTCGTTCTCCACAGATGAACGACCATTTCGTATTCAATCATGAACACAACGGCACTGATAATAACAGCCGAAAGACTTGATTTAGGAATGAACTTAAATGTAGGAGCCAAAAATCCAAGAGCAAGCAGTACAAGGGCACCTAGAAGATAAAGAAATATCGAAAATGGGAATTTGTAAAACACTTGAGGCACACTAAATCAAGTCACCATGATCGCATTTAAAATGTCCCTCTTTATTTGTTCGCTCATAAATAATTAGAAAATTAATGTTGAACCTTTTCAGAATTTATAGGATATTAAAATTCTGAGAACAACTAAAACCCACCTGTGTATAAACCTCCTAGAGGAGTTTTAATGCCACAGCTACCATTCAATGCTGTTCTGTAAATAATTATTTCTGCTGTTAATTTGATAATGAATTACTGAATATGAAAATAAAATTTTAAAACATGGATATTGAAATACCTTGAAAAGCTTCCTGTTGAAGGAAAGGCTGAGACAAATGAGCCTAGCACATTAGCAACACCTGAAATTGTACAAAGCCACAAACATGAATTAAAAAACGCCAAAAATGTGCATAATTTCTGATGGTAAAAATGTCTACCTAATGCTAACAGCTCCTGTTTTGCATCCACACTTTTTCCCTGTGCTGAATGTAAAATCGTTATTAGTTTTAAAACGAATGCTTTAAATGCCATTCACAAGTAAATAAAATACAGTAAAACCTCGATTATCCGAGTGCCCATATGTTGTTTTTAAATTTGACAATACAAATTACGGAAATATTAGCATAATTTAAATTGAAATCCAAATGGTAGTCGCCATTTCATATTATATGAGGCAGGCTCAGTCCACATTAACACTGATAATTGAGGTTCCGCTGTATTCTTAAAATACTTACCAAAAACTTTTGCAATGGCCATATGTTCAAGAATTGATACAAGTGGAATGAGAATAATGCTACTACCCAAATCCTTTTAAAAGAAAATGAATTACAGAATAAATATAATACACTCATCGAGTAAAAACTTTTCAAGATGTGGATCCACTTACTCCGCAGATATCCAAAAACCCAACATGGGTACCATTTCTGTCCACCGAAAATGGTGGTGGCCGGAATGGTGGAAGCCCTGGTTTTACTTCCCCAGACAGAGAAAACCAATATATGTCATATGTCGACATGACGTATGTAATGACAGCAGCAATAATGACAACTAAAGCGTTGCGACCTGCAAATGTGGCGATATTTAAAATCATTTTACATTATCACATTAAATTGCCAGCTGAGACAAACTTGCGCCAATGTGTCATGTTACGCACCTGTACATATTAACCAAAATGTTTTTCTGAAAACACGTGTACAAGTGGAAGGTGGGTTTTCGGCATCGTTGGAATCCCACTTTATGGAGTTAAGTTTCTGCAAACAAGATACAGATGGAAAATTTCAGGAATGACCAAGAAGAAATTATATTGAACCGCAAGTCACGTAAGCTTATCGTGTTTCTTACTCGAAGAGTAAGCAGTATAATTAAGCAGCTGACGCCCATGATTAAATCTGGAATTCTGATAAAACATTCACAGTTAATGTTTTGAAAAACATTACAAAATTATAGGAGGATTGCAAAAAACTAAATGGCCTTACTTTGTGTGCGTTATATTTGCACACACTTGGTATAAGACTTCGAAAAAGTTCTCAGATTTAATTTTCAATCCCAGTAAACCCTAGAGAAAGAAATTGTATTTGTGTTAATAAAAATTATGAATTAAAAAATGGTAATAAAAAATAAATAAATAAATAGAAGCACATGTTAAGAATCACCTTGATTTGAGTTGCTGAAATGATTAGTGCTGCAGCTGAAGAAAACCCACTAATCACAGGCACGGATATAAAATCAATCAAAAAGCCTGTTGAAAATACCAAAAATCACTATACAACGAAAGTTCAATGAAATACTAAGAATTGAGCATGATCAAAAATTTACCTAAATTGAATAGGACAAACAGTAGTTCCACAATACCACTTAGAAAACCTAGCAATACAGCATACTCCTCGTGGCCTATTCTCGAGACTTGGGCAGTGAGTAAGGCTATTATGGCGGTAGGTCCTATGTTCACTTCACGGGTGCTGCCCAGAACGGCATATACAAAACAACCCATGAATGCTGTGTATAATCCATACTGCAAAAACGAGAAGATTTAACTGAATTACAGAAATCTGGATAATTTTATCCCTTTAGAATCAAAAGTTTTTTCTATTAGAGCCTCAAACAAGCCACTAATTTTACAACTTTTCTAGAGACAAACATTGACACTGAACCTGCCAAACAGAAATCTTATATTTAAAGAGATCCATTTACAATTTATTATAATTGTAAAACATATTTGAAACAAGTTTTCAATGACAAAATTCTATATGATATGTTTTTGGAAATGTCGATAGCTATTTCAAAGGTTTAATCGTAAAAGTTATTTTTAGAATATACACTGTACAGTAGTATGTGTATTTGTACTTGCTAATGTTCGTCAATTTTATAGAAAAATGTTATAAAATAATAATTTGCTAGTGAATAAAAATAAAAATTTGATTATCATTACAAATATGAAGTTTATTAAAACATTTTCTAATTCCAATTATGTAAAATCAGGTTTATAACCCTCTCCATGATTTATCATTAAAACAGATTTTTAATCTTTTCGGGCAATTATGTAAACTTTCAAAAAAAACTTTTGGAGAATCTTTTTTTGGAATTTGCACGTATCGAACAACGCTTTCGACGTCATCAGATCTAGAAATTATTGCAATATCCCCCTAAAATTGGTGCAATATAATGATTTAAAAATCCAAACTTTTTCAAAAGTTGATTGACATCACCAGGATAAAAAAAAAATTAATTACAAATCAAAAACGTATGAAAAAACAGGATGGCGAATTAGTAAAGAATATATGGAACATCTTCACAACCACCAAATCATCATTTTCCGAAATGCCTATTGAATACATCAGAACAATTGTAGAAAAAGCAGATTTGAAAAATGCATCGAGGTTGAAAACGTTGATTTTGGTTTATGTCAATATGCACACTTTCACATCCATTAAGGTCAACCGCTTTTTTTTTTTTTTTTTTGGAAAATATTTTGGTTGGAATTGGTGTTTTTATTGAAATAAACAAATTTGCTTGTCATAAAACTGGATTAGTAAGCAGATGAGGTGAGAACAATGTCTCTGCATGGATTCTTACTTGTAATTCTAAACCTGCAACTGCAGCATAGGCAATGCCTTGTGGGATGACAGTTAATCCAACGGTAAACCCGGCAATTAGATCACATTGGAATGCTGTGAAATTGTAAGATCGGATCCAGCCGATCAGAGGAAGTCGTCTTTTAAGGGTAGCAGTACTGCAGCTGGACTGGGCCTGTTTCTTAGCCCATGTCTTCGCTTTAACCCAGCCATTTTCCTCTGGCGCAGGAGTTCCTGAAAAAAAAAATTTACCATATTTTAATACACATGCGTCTCGAAAGTAGGGAGATGTAGCTATTGTAATGAAACTGACAAAATCAAATATGGAACGAGGAAAAGTGATTGTAATCAACATCTTTAGTGATTTATAAACAGCAAAGGGACTGTAACAAAACAAGAGTTTTGCAACAACATGATTCAACAAATATTCAACCAAATACATGTATCTTTTAAATGCGAAGTATGACATTATTTTATCCTACAAAATAAAGAGAAAAAGTTACACGGAAATAGAGCCCTTCTTAATCTGTTTTGTTTATAAAAAAAATTCCCACCGGCTTTCATTAAATACTTTCCCTTCGCATTGTCCAACCAAAAGCTATACTGCAGGCAAAAAAAAGTATTACGAAATCAATGCAACAAATAAGTGTATCCACCTGCAGCATGAAGGTCGCCATTTCATAAAAGCCAATTTGTTGATTAACTCAATTTTAAACCAAATTGCATAATGGGAAATGAAAGTGTTGTTTATCTAAAATTTAGGCGAATTCAACTCCCTTCAAAATAATGTGATGATCATACGGTTACCCTGTCATCTGGTTGCGTGATAACATAACAAAAGAACGATGATAATGCATTCGAAAAGGAGAGGGAGGGGAAACTAGTTTAGTTTGAACATAGTATTCCAACTTAATCACTGACATTAAATCAATGTACACTTAAGGGTGTTTGTTGAAGTTTAAATGCCG
Organism: Ophyiulus pilosus; assembly: GCA_033995625.1. Classification (NCBI taxonomy): domain Eukaryota; kingdom Metazoa; phylum Arthropoda; class Diplopoda; order Julida; family Julidae; genus Ophyiulus; species Ophyiulus pilosus. The sequence continues at coordinate 16,176 of JAUJYV010001536.1, forward strand.
CTACGTGCTACTTATATAGATGCACAGCTACCGAATATAATATAATTCATTGTGGTCACGAAATGGATTTCATCCCAGCTGAAAACAGATGTGAATAGAACGTGCACATGTGCAACCAGCAGCATGAGGATGAAATCCATTCTGTGACCACAGCTTCTGTTCGAAATATTATTACTATAACAAGTGTTACAAAATTTGGATATCAAAAAAATACCAGCACACAATATTTGAATAGTACACTTGATTGCAACATTTAATCGTCGATTAACCTGGTGTTTCTTGAAATTAGAGAGTTTGAGCCATCCAACGTTAACGAAACGATAACGGTAACGATAACGAGAAACAACGCTGGCGACCGGGAATGTCAAGGACTACCCTATGCGAAGCATGGCCTTCCAATGACATTCCGGGCTTCCCGCGCTGTTTCTCGATAACGTTATCGTTATCGTTTTGTTAACGTTGGATGGCTCAAACTCTCTATTATTAAAATAAAAAATTCATTTAAAAAATCGCAATCATGGAAAACATTTTGAAATTCGTTGTAAATCATATGAGCTGTTGCTTGTGATTAAAATGAAAGTACCAGGTAGTACCATTTGAGCCATCCAACGTTAACGAAACGATAACGGTAACGATAACGAGAAACAACACTGGCGACCGGGAATGTCAATGACTGCCCTATGCGAAGCATGGCATTCCAATGACATTCCGGGTTTCCCGCGCTGTTTCTCGTTAACGTTATCGTTTCGTTAACGTTGGATGGCTCAAACTCTCTATTATTAAAATAAAAAATTCATTTAAAAAATCGCAATCATGGAAAACTTTTTGAAATTCGTTGTAAATCATATGAGCTGTTGCTTGTGATTAAAATGAAAGTACCAGGTAGTACCATTTGAGCCA
>JAUJYV010001537.1:0-17067 GCA_033995625.1 Ophyiulus pilosus
CGCTTAACGAGTGTTTCGCATAACGAGCAAGACTCCGGAACCAATTATGCTCGTTATGCGAGGTTCCACTGTACATGTTTAATCCATCTAAATTTAACATCTAATTCTTCTAAATTTTTAAGCCAAAACAACCACTTATTTGAATTTGTATGCTCTAACGAGAGAATCTCAAATATTCTGTAACTCGGGTAATATGACAAGAACAGGATGTAAAGGAGTTCTAGTTCAGTCTGCCTTCGTTTAGTCTATAAACCATAATTTTACTAACCGTGAATGAACTTAATCGTTCAAAATTTAAGGTTTTAATTTTGTTATGACTGATGTGAACAGAAATCAGACACATAACGCAGTAATTTAAGGATACAAATTTATTAGTTCTTTATAATAAAATTTCCAGTAATATGAGAAATGAAGGTCATGAGGTATCCCATACCAACCCCCGTTATGGAACTGTAACCAACAAAATAACACTGCCAATATCAGATTTTGAATACAATTATAAAGATATAAGAATAAAGGCACTGACCTGACTAAAAAAGGTTGTGGAAAGCATGAAGCCGACGAACACTTGTCCCTTAATTCCTTCCACGTCATTAAATTTGATATGGATTCAGAAGTTGATGCTGTGTCAATTTTTGTGAACACAAACTGCGATAATAGAAAAAATGAAATTGTATATTCCTACATTTTTTGGAAATATCATATGAAATAAGCTTATCGATATCACAGTTGAATTGTTTATACTTGTGTACTCGCAGTACGGTCTCCCAACAACTTTTGTACGGAAGTGTGGAGAGTTCATTCATGTGGAGAGTCACATTTGTAAAACAACAAAAATGTAAAGTAGTGTAAAATGTAAAAATAACTTGCCGCATAGGGTACTTTAAACTCTTCCAGCATATCAAGAGCAATTTTATCATTCTTTGAGACTCCAGTTTGTCCATCGATTAATATAAAAGTCCTTACCAAACTAAAAAAGTAATAGAAATTGCATTATAAAACATTTATTCCTATCATACCATTATTATTCGCCATTTCACATGTTATTTGAGCCATCCAACGTTAACGAAACGATAACGTTAACGAGAAACAGCTTCGCACAGCTTCCCATAGGGAATGTCCCTGACATTCCAGACCGTCAGCTCTGTTTCTCATTGCCATTATTGTTTCGTTAACGTTGGATGGCTCAATCTCTTTACTGTCAAAATTCTCTGTGTATGTTCATAATTTTGAAAAGGTCAGACTATTTTATTGTAATGTATTAAACGATATGCCATTAGTTTTAAAAAACTGCTAAACAAAAATTTTGTCCCAATTGTTAGGAAAATTCGGTATGTGTTTTATTATGAGTTTATTGCATTTTTTCTATCGATATAATCTGACATTTTTGAAAACAGGAGCTATAAAATCGAGTAAACTATCTTCCTTCCCGGAACCGAGACGGAACAGTCTTTAATCACTGTAAAATCAAAAATGAAAGGACAAACTTCCCGAAACTTCATTTTGGCAAATTACCACCAAAAGTTACACCACAAGGTATGTTTTGTGAACCAGTTTAACATCACTGATTACAGGCAAATCAAGAAATGAGTTTCGAGAAATCTTACTTGGAGCGTTGTCGAATATAAGTTTCCACACTTTGAACAAAATATTCTGGCTGCAAAAAACCATATCCAGGGACGTCAACCAAACAGATATGCTTTCCAATGGTGAAAAAGTTAATTGTTTTTGTAAAACCCTAAATTGGAAAAAAAGCATAGAATACAATTTACATACTGAATATTCCTTCTTTTTTTTAGAGCACAGATCAAATTTAGTGTTAAAGTGATTACTATATTTTTTTAACAATCTTTAATTTTAAAATTACTAGGTCAACATTTACTTCAAATACGGAATGTCCCGCAAGACAAAAGGACAGAGGTGCAGTGACAACGGAGGTCACTTTTTTAATATAACATTTTATATTATGGTTTTTAATGCAAATATAAATGCAAGTTGTGTAGGCCACCTTAGTTATTATTTTTGACACAAAGCAACTTACTGGTGTTTTCGAAACCTTAACAATAACATCTGGGGCCATTGAGAGTATTGCCTTCAACAAAGATGATTTTCCCACATTACTTTCACCTATAAATGCAACCTGTTTAAAATAATATCAAATAATACATAATATTAGCAGGGTATACTTCCTAAGGATATCACTTTCTCAAACTAGAATGCTATGCAGCACAATGATTAACATCAATAACATGACCCAATCAAAAGGGACCCCCCAAAGGGCCCAATGATCAACGTCGATATAATACGACTCAATCAAACTTAATGGATGGATGGTTGGGAATTGGTTACGAGTACAATGGACGTTTATAACACTATCACTCAATCAAACTGGATGGAAATTCCAAAACATAGGAATGAATGGTTGCATGGCGATCGAGTGGTTGAGGGCCCAATGGTTATATCAAATTTGATGGAGATGGCAAGACTTATGGATTGGTGGTTGTGGGAATATTGGTTATGTGCCCAATGGTCTACGTCGATGAACACGACTCATGAATTTGATGGAAATTACAAAACTAATGGATTGATGGTTGGGAATAGGTTATAAGGGCCCAGTGATATTTCAAATACTTACCTCTGGGAGTGAATGCTTTGGCGCATCTCCAAAGTCTACAAAAGCTTTTAGAAACCTAATTTCGCTGCGTTTATTAGGCTCGAAGATTTTGACAGCAGATTTCATCTCTTCGACCGATGGACGGAAAAGTTGTTCGTTCTCTCGAAACAAGGGAACATTTAGATAGGTTTGCAGATTCACGCACGGATCTATGTATGTTTTATCAGTTCGCGTACCGCGGCGGGTAACAAGTTTTGATTTTGGCAATCTTCTTACACATAATCCATATTTCACGCATCGCTCTAAATTAAACCTATGCCCCATCATATTGTACGATAAATAAATACAAATTACAGCACTTAAACAAGAAAAAATATTCGTTCGAATTCACGATCCAGTACGGAATCTGCCATGTGCCAACCATAAGCCGTTTGATACACGCCCATTTAGGGAGCGGTTGCTAAATTGACCAATTATAGTAGAGTGAAACTCAGGAATAAACTTCCCGTAATGCATTTCGGTTCGCAGCATTCAATTTCAAAAAAACATTCAAACTAAATGAAATCAGTTAAAAACCATATTTATTTTTTCATTTTTTTTAGGAAAAATATGAATGATAATGAATTTTGAATAAAAAAAAAATAAAGACAAGTCATCCATCATATTATTTATCCTTTGTTTGCCAAAAGCGAATGCTGTGTACACCGCATAAAACAATTGTTATAAAAATGAACCTGAACGCTTCAGAAATTGTCAAAGTAAAAAAAAAAAGAACTCGTTACATTTTTTGACAGATTTTAATAAAAGACAAGCCTGTCAAGCATTTAGCTTGCTAACTTGACAACATATTCAATCATATCATCTGAATAGTTAATGTGGTCCTGCGCCCACCATCTATTTTGAGTCAAACACCAAATTTATATAAAAACGGCTTTGTAACAATTCCTTGTTTTTTTAAAAAACACAATGGGAGTTCGTCGACATCGATGAGACATGAAAAGAAATCCATTCGCTTTTCATGAGTTATTAGTTTATCAGGTATTAAGAATTTAAATTTCAGTCAATTTGTCGCTTTTTTATCTTTTGCTATTTGATGTAAATGTCGAGTTCTTGCCACTGACGGTAACGGTGCGATGAGTAAAAAAAGTTAAGGTTACAATAATCTATTACAATTTCATACAAAACACAGCATCCATACGAGGCATTAAACCAGTCATTCTTCAGAATTATGATTTGGAAATGCACCAAGACTTTCATCCACAAAAATGTAGATGAAATATGCATAATTTAAATTCTGTTTTAAATGAATCTATTGTATACGATTTTTCTAAATTTAATGATTTGAAAATATGCCCGAAACTTCGTATGCTACCTATAAATAGAATGTCTTCCTCGATAAGGATATTGTTTCTTTTCCTCTCTCAATTCCCGAGAGCGTGACTTCTTTTCTTCGTTATCGTCCTAAATAAAATTAAAATAATTCAGTAACAGAACTCCTGAATTAATAGCCAACTTGCGGCACCCGGTTTAGCCAATATTCAGAGAATCGGAACAACTCGCACATACCCTCTTGTGCCTCTCCCGCTCCCTGGTTTCGCTTTCACCATTTTGTCTGCCGAGACCTTTTCCTAGAACAAAAAATAAGAAAGCACGTTAGATAGAAATGGAGTTTCAGCTCTTGTATCACAAAGACCTCTCTCTCTCAGTAGCAAAACGGAAGTTCATACGTATTTGTGAACAAAAAATATGCTAATTACTATTAAGATAAAATGCTAGTGCTGTAACATTCACACATGCTTATTTATTAAATAAACCATGCCGTTTACATTCTACGAGAAAGATGCTGATTTTTTGATAAATTGTTAACTGACGACGGCTTCGAAAATCAACATTTCAGATTTTGGTTTTGCCCAAACATTAAACTGTGCAAACATTCACAGGCACTACGAAACCCTTAATGTATTTTTCTCTATTTTCAAATTTATGTAGGCATTGAATAATAAAATTGTTTAAAAAAGCAAAAATGTTTAGCATCGAAATTTTATAGACTGCCATATAAAAGCTAAAGAAAAATGAAAACTTCTGAATATAATTTCATTTAATTTTTACCTATGTCTTCGTCCTTTCGCTTTTTACTTTCGGTAGGACTACTCCCATCTTTGTCATCAGTTCGATCCTACAAAGGACAAAAAGAACCAATTTCAGATAGTTAATAAAACAACAAAGTCTAAATTTATGAAACAATAAAACAAATACCAATATGGCAGCAGCATATTGCATAATTAAGCTTGTCCCAAGTGGATGAACTGATAACCTGTTACCGGTGAATTTATACAGTATACACTGTCTGATCTAAGTTGGAGAGACTAAATGGATTCAAAAGACTCTTATAAACTCTTATATACAACATTTTCCTGAGACGAGCTCGTTTGAACAATGCAGCTCTGTTTGTGGAATAAAATAACTCAAGGTCCAGTTTTTATCAAAGCCATCTTCAATAATTTTACAAAAATATGAAAAGACGAGGCATGAATATTGATAACAATATTTGAAAATGTTGGTCATCGTAAACTATAGACACAGTTACAAAAAATGTGACATTGTGCAAAGCACGGATGCGACAAAGCATATCATGCACTCATGCTGCCCATTGCAAATCACAGGATTTCCATCATTGTGCTTTTAGGTTTTCGTCCATGTGAAACATAATTCGTGCATCGCAAAGATCATTAAAAAATTCCTTAATAGTTTAGCAAAAACACAAGTACAGGAATTAACACTGTTGCTTGCAGATGAATGAAAACAACCAGCCAAATAAGTTTCACCATTAACATTTTATATTTCTGTTCAAAGCTAAATATGAATATATCAACCTTTTGTAAAGTAATAAACGGGTTTCAAAAACAGTGAATAAACACTCAAAAGTCTACATTAACCCCGTGAAAATTATCTGCAAGACGTTTGGTTATGCACATTTAGATATTTTGTTATGCAATTAAACATCTGTCACGGTTAAACAAACCCAGTTAAGTTCGCATTTGTTCAATGTTAGAAAAAAACATGAAGTTGCAAATGTGATTCAACGGTAAATTTATAAATACAAGAATATTTTCGTCAACTTAATCCTTGCGAAGAGTATCATAATATTAAGTACTTGTAATCATTGTAAAATGGCATTGTAGTAAGAATAAAATTGTAAATAACAAAAACTTTTAAAAATACAATATAGTTAAAAGGATGTAAATTGCAAAATTCAAAGTATACTTTAAAAAGAAAATAAGTTATTTCTTACTCAAGTAACCGACTTGAAGTGGAACAATCAAAATAAAAAAACATTCAAAAAATAACATTATAAAAAGTTAAAATATTAAACAATCCAATGTTCATAAACATTTATTGTTTATGCAAAGTACATAAGTTAAATTAATATATTGAAATGAATAAAGTTAAGTATACGTAGTACTCCGTACAAGTGCGGTTTGGTAAAAAGTTGTGATAACATCAACATAAAACTAAATAAAAGGAACTTATATTTGTGCAGAGCTGCTATTTCGAAAGGCTCAATTCCCCCTCAAAATAATAAAACCGAAAAACAACTAATACAACTCATTTTCTTCTTCTCACTATGCAAATAATTGCACGCGATCGTATTAAGTTTTACATTTTCGTCTTCGTAAAACCTGTAAAATCATCAATAAAAATTAAACAGACTTACAATATCAAACCAAGTAGATTATTTGTCTCAGTGCATAGAATTTTCCACAAAAAATCATGAACGAGCATAAATTACATGGTGATATTTTGAAGACTGACACATTAGTCTGTCAAGCCCGTGTGTCAACGCTTCAAAACTGTTAAAGCTATAACTGTAAACCCTTAAACCTTAATTAATTGACCTAAGTTTTCTCTATCTTTGTAATTCTCTGTTTAGTTTTCTACCAAATGACAGTTCTAACCCTTTGCTTGACCCAACAGACAATTCAAACTCTAAATTCTCCACATTCTTGAAACCATGCTGCCTAGAAGATGCCTGTCAACAGCATCGCACGGATCCTAGATTGGCCGTGCGGCATGCACACAAAAAAGGGGTGCAAGGAGATGAAATAATCGGTTTAGCTTACCCGCTTTCGCTCGACCTTCTCCCGATCCTTCGCCTTGCCTTCGCGGGACTTCTCGGTCTTCTCTCTCATTTTCCGCTCTTGACTGGAGGAATGGTCTTCCTCTTTCTTCTTCTCACGTGACCGCTCCTCGTGGTGGGGACTCTGGAGACGAAACAACGAGAGCTTCAATCTTCCGAATGCAGATGGTGGATTTTCGGTTGCGTAATGTGCAGCTTAAATCTCCATTAAATACTTCATTCAATTGGAATCCCCGCACTTTGAACCTCGCTCTTGCAACTGCTCGCGTGCACCCGCTTTCAAGACCGTGCTTCGATCCGTGTGCAGAGTCGACGGACTCTCTTTCTCCCAAGCTTCCGTACAGATGAGCGTGCTCGGAAACGCCAGTTTCAGTACATGGACCGTGGACGTCGATTGCTGGTGTCATGCCGAATCCGGTTTTGCGAAGCGTGCCGAAACACCGAACGTTTGTTACGGCCGAACGGCAAACGAGTGGAGAAAACGATCTCCCAAGCAGAAAATTCCAGAGAATCTCTCCAGGCACTAATCTATCGTCGTGTTATTATAGTTCTTGGCTTAGTTTCGTTAAGAGAGGAAATTGTGGTGTGAAAATAGATGGCGACGCATTTGGCCGATTAGATATCACGTTGCACTGTTCTTTGTTAAAATGCAAGATTGGGCACTGGTAGTATTGAAGGAACTTTACAACGAAAACACAGGCCAACTTGAACAACATATCAGCACTAGCCGTTTGTGCATTTTGCATTGCAACCGATCAAAAGAGTTCAAACGGGTGAACAATATGGCCTACGCATTAGCAATGCTAATTGTGAAGCATCTTCTGTCGTAAAACAGGCAAACTTCGCAGTGCTTCGCCATAAACATTGTTCAAAAAAACGAAATTTGAATGCATCGACCGAAGCGGCATACGCGATTGATCGATGGTAATTACATCCTCCTATCGCATTTTACGTTTCATAACGAAGCCGTCACGAGTCTTTGCAGGAACGTCGGTTTTTAAAATATCGGTGTGCCTTTTGCGAAAGGACATCCGGAGATTTCTGGTAAAGGCAACTTAAGAGCTTTCAAAGGAGCGAAGGATATTTATTGACTGGTGTAAAACACGTCTTCCAAATAGACTAGGATGTATGCAACGCCGAAAACGATTCTTAGTTGTTGCTGCAGTAAAAACGCTCTCAAACATTCCACCGTAAAATTTCGATTGCCGGGAACAAAACGGGCAAGCAGGCACTTCTGGTTTGGAACCCAAAAAATCTTAAGTTCGAGCAATGGCGATCTTCGTTCACGTATCTTGCATAGGTCGTAATATTGCCAAAACACGACGAGCATCTGCTGTGTGCATATTTGAAATCGCATTTGCTCACTGTCCGTATCGTAAACAACAAAAAACATGACCGCGGAAAACCTCTATCTATCGTCGGTGCATTTCGAACGATGTGTGCCCTCGTCGGCGTCGGTGACTTTCTTGAGATTCGAGGCGCGGAAGCTTCGAGCATGGGCTTAACGGCATGTGGGGGACGTGCAGTTGCATTAAAAGATCGTCGCATTGACGGGAGAATGAATACGAAAGAAAACTCCTTAAGCTGGTAACAGAGCTTCTTGCGTTAGCACTATTATTGGGACTTTCAGCTGATCCAAAGAGACCCATCAACTGGCACTACCGCAAAGGGGGCGTACAGCTGGTCCAACTGGATGACCATCTCCTTCTACCTGCTATGTCATTATACTAACCTTGCCAGGGAGGATTGACGGCGCTTCAACTTTTCGTCGTTTGGATTCTAAGACGAGCAAATAAAAACAAAAGCAAAGGGTTAGAATTGGCCCTAGGCGAAGTGATAAGAAAAACAAAAACAAACGATGAGGCCGAGAGTAGATAACGGACCGAAGGCGATCAAAATTGCACGTGAAAATAATAATTACCCTTCTCGGGTTCAGACGGATCTACACTTCTGCGCTGGCCATGGGAACTTCCACTACCAGTCGAGGTCACGCTAGGTTCCCTTTCCGCTTTATCGGATTTACGCTCCTTCTCGGACTCGCCTCTCGCGTGGAGCTTGGCATCCTTCTCCTTAGACTGCCCACGCTTTTCCCGATGTACGTGATGAGAACTATCGTCTGCATTGCGTTCCTCCTATAACAAGACAATTTAATCCCCATAAGTGAATCAATCGCAAAAATCGCACGACCGTTTTGCCTCCATTATCAAATCAAACTCGGTGCAGCTGCTGCTTACCCTTGGCGTTTGATTATCCAGACTAATCCGTACTTTCTCCACCTCCTTCTCGCCACCGGAAGATTCCCTCTCGGACTCCTTTGACACTACTGCGACTTTGCTGTAAAAAAATACGTGATAACCGATTACAAATGACTGGTCGACATTTTGTCGTCAACGAGTTGTGGGAGCAAAGAAGCCAACCTTCTGTTTGGATCCTTCAAAATTCCCGGCGGTACATTTCCCGAAGAGCTGTTCGACGCATTTTTCTGCGATTCGGCATTTGCTTTCAAGGATGCCTTCAGTTCGGACTTGCTGTCGGCTTTCGAGACAACTCTCCTTTCTTTGTCTTTCATTTCTTTGGAAACCATGTTTTCCTTTGCCTTTTCTGTTTGGATTATTCATTACAAAAATAAAGAGTCAAAACCTGAAGGTTGAAAAAGTGCGTAATTAGCAAAAAGTCTTCTAATCGTTACCAGATTTAATATCCGAGCCGGCAGACGGAACGGGCGTTTGTTTATTATGAGAATCTCCTTTTGGTCCATTTTGGCTAGCTTGAGTTTTAACCTAAAATACACAAAATAATAAGAGATATTTAAAACATCCGCTAATTTCGAACCCCAAATCATTTCCTTTTAACAACAATATCCGACACTGTAAAATTTTTAACCTACCGCTTCTTTCCCTTCTCTCTGGTGAAATTCTTGTTCGGCAAGCATGGATGGTTTCTTTGACTTGAGCTGGCCGGAATACCTAGAATTATAATATAAGAAATTCAATTTCAAACTTCATAAAGTAAGCACAGAAAATTAAAAAGAAAAAAAATTGTACACGTACCCTACAGCCAAGACGTACAAGTCTGGTCTCTTATCCTTTTCTTCTGTCCTCACATTTTCAATTCTCTTCTCGATCACCTGCCCGAGGTTCGTAATCATCGGGTAATAGGGTAAAATCTTTAAATAACAATTTGATAGTTAGCAAACGCCGAGGCATAACAAAGTCAAGCAAATGAGCGGTGCTGCGTGAAAGTCGACTACCTTAGTAAGAACGATAAGTGAATTCCTAATTTGAACATAGTCACCGGATTCCAAACATATAACCAGAGCCTGTAACGCAACAAATTAAACATTAGCAATGCGAATAAAACGTGCGCAAAATCCTGTAAGTTTACGAACATAATCAGTCTCACCTTAGTAATTTTGTAATGCCATTTATGGCACACGTGACGGTAATTCTCGTAATCGACGTGATCGCATGCGGTCTCCTGTTGCTGGTTTGCGACACGGAATTTCGTGACAAATCCGGGATAATTTGCACACTCCTGTAGTAAGAAAATAAATAAGTACACGTCGGTTTTTTTTTGCGTCCTCTCTCGTTATGTTATTATACCGACCTTTTCGAATATGCTCTTGTTACTGTGCCAGCGCATCACCGTTTCGAGCATGGCGCATAGAAATCTGCCATATCGATTAGCTTCGTTTTCGGTGCAAGACGTAACGGTGTACGTTATATCACAGAATATCTGTGAACGAGATAATTCCTCATAATTAGAGCTCTCGTAGTTATAACAATGTTTGATACGATTACGAATGCCGACAACTTACCCGGTCGTAACAAATCAGCGTGGAGAAATTTGGAGTCTTCAAATTGTGAATGGTGTGCACGAACTTAGCGCAGTAAATTGCATCTACCGCCGTGAAAATGCAGCGAGGAAATACGCACAACTGAAGAAACTGGGTAATCGTCTCGTTTTTGGCAGATCCTGCAAGTGCACGGAAAACAAGTTTTTTTAAACGTACCGAAGAAAATATTGCTTAACAAATAAAACGTTCATAAGAAACACGGATTTATCCGTGGCAATAAATCTGGTGCTTACTCGATAAAAACCAATCGTCTTTTTCCGTTTGTAAACGTGCCATAACTCTGTCACAGTGGTCGCGCTGCTTTTTCTCTTCTTCTTGCAGTTTATCCTTCAAAGTTTTACAGCGGTCGATTTCCTTTTTCTTCTTACTTTGAATCTGAAAATGTATCGCTAAATTACAAACCACTCGGCCCAAATTGTCATGCAGCTTATCAAATAGCAACACTAAGTTTGGAAAATTGATAAGAACTGAACGTACCATATCTTTGTTCTCGTCTGTTTGTGTAATCTGCAGCTTCAATTTGTTCACTTCTTTCTCGTAAGTGGAAGACGGTACATGGAGGTCGTACATCGAGAGGGACCAAAACGTGACAAAGAACTGCGGGCTACGAAGAAGTAGGGGCGAGCGTATGAGACAACAAACTTCAATTCCCGAGAAGAGCAGCAAAATCAAACCTTTGGAAGAGCATATCTTACCTAATGTCTTCCCAGACTCTAGGTGGATAAAACGACCTCACAGAATCCACCGCAGGACGCATGACAAGGTCGACCACATCTAAAAACTTCTGTACTTTTTCGACATCACTTGCAGAACGATAGCTTTTATCTTGGCGCCTCATCTCGTCAAATTTCAGCTAGAAATCGTAAGAATTACAGCAAAATTAGTTTGATATGAGATTAACGTAATATATTTCCAAATTTGACATTATGTACAATGGAAAAAACTTGTTTTACCGTAATTGCATGAGAAAACATGGGCCGTGAAAGGAAAAAAGCAACGTCGGCCATGATTCGGTATTCTCCCATAAGATCGCTAAGTGATGGAAGGCGACGAATGTAGTCCTCCATGCTCATACTTGACCCTAAGAAGCTGCCAAACTGCACCAAAGTGTCTTGACACTATTGATAAAAATTAGAATGCAATCATTTTCCTGTTAATAATCATCATCATTTTAAATCACAAACATTTCCAGCAACGAAATTTAAACGAGCAGGTTCAAAACCCGCATATTTCTTGAATTCATTTTATACTTTGTCATTAAACTTACTTGGTCATACAGTTTTCCAACCAACTTCAAGTGACTGTCTTCCTCCTCTTTATAAATAATGCAATTCCTCTGCTGTGCCATCAGCAAGCACAACGGAACCACCAAATCTTGCTCCACCAAAGCTTCTTTTAGCCTCTGTGATGATTTCTTGGTATTTCGAATTTGACTAAAATATCCACCCTGTCAACGAGAGATAAATGCCAATGTTGAATTCGTAGTTTGCAACATGTTTCACCAAGTGGCTAACCGAGTTTCGGGAAGAAAGAAAGCTTACCTCGGCTCTCAGCAGATCGCCGCCGGCCATCGCCTCCAGCTGATCATTTGTCATTTCTTCTAACGTTTCGATGCCTGCCATCTTTTGAACAATTTCTTTCAAAATGAGGAGATCCAGACTGCAGAGAAAAGAGAAGGTTGATTATAATCCGTAGTTAAACCACTTGTCATTTCCCAACTTTTGTAAAACCTCACCTTTTCTCAGCCTTGAGCTGATTAGCGACATACTGCAGCAGTCCGGTGAGCTCAATGGAATACTTTTTGTATACAGCGCCGCAAAAACTGGATAAACCTAAAACACAAATGCCGTTTATAACAGAAATCTCGACGCAAAGAACCTGAACTTCGTCACCCGTTACATACTTTGCAGCCAAAGCGATATACTGGTGCCGTCGTGCTTCATTCGAACTTTTTCGGGATTGGCAAGGGCTTCGATAATACAATCTAACGAAAAATAAAATGAGGATGAAACATGCAGTTTTCGTAACAAGATAAAAGGCCCGAAGAATAAAGCTTACATGATAAGACGTCGTAAGATAAATTAGTGAGGTACTTCAGTGAATCGACGACGGGAACAATTAGATTGTCCCAAGTTTGGATTTGAGATAGAATCTGTAAAGAAAATGCTGTTAGTAAGACTTATTTTATCCAATATAAAAAGGACGCTGAAGGCACTCGGCGACTCACATATTCAAATAAAAAGCCCGGATTGCTGTGACTGAGTTTCCCGATGTGCCTGCCGGACGGTTTCACGTTTTCTTTGCTAAGCCGCCTGAAACGACAACAAAAATCAATAATCTGAAAAAATGAAAGTGCAAACGAATATGCTTTTCCGACAACTACATGCCACTAAACCGATTTGTTTAAAAGCGCCTGGAAAATCATGGAATCCAGTCATATTTTTCAAACCATAAAACAAGTACAAGTAACGGTACTCCAAAAAATACAGTACTGTCTTTCCCCAAGTCTTACTTACTTCATGATGTACTTTATTTTCTTAATAAATTCCGCTTTTGTGCGTATCAACAAGGGATGGTTGAGATACGTTTCGTTTTTCCACAGCCCGTACAACCTGTACCTAGAATAAAAAATAAGCAAGTTTTGAGTTTGAAGCCAAACCTAGACAGAACACGGTAAAAAACTGGACGCTTGGCGTTACCTTTGCTGATAAGGGTACAATTTCAGAACACTCCACAGTTCTTCCGCCATGCAGCAATTGCAGTCGAGAAGGGACAGAGATGGCAGCAATGCTTCATCGAGCACCGTAATAAAATGGTATTTTAAAGATTGCGCCCTATTTGGAGGTTGATTCGTATCCATCGCTTCTTGCCCAGGCTGCAAACAAAACAAATGTATTCGGCTGGTAAAGAGCGGCAAGCTGCTACGCTGAAGGCATCCCTCTTACCTGAGTGAGACACGCTCTGGCTAGCCGAATGATCTTCACCATCAAGATGGGATCGGTGTGAAGCTGAGGGCCCAAGGCACACAGCATCGGAAATACAGAATCCGTTAATTCGACAAAGTTGTTTACTTGCTGTGGGGCAAAGCTACTGGGTAATGCAGGCAAAGGGGTGCTTTTCAAGATTTTGGAGACAATGCAAGATCTGAAATACAAAAAAGTGTGATGAGGTTTCTGAAAACCTGCGAGGATACGAGTCGTGATAATTTTGTTCTACTTACTTTCGATACAACGGATCTATAGTGATGTGAAGCAGTTTGCAAAGTGCTCGAACAATGGGCGGATAGGCGGTGATGAAATTATCGGGCATGCAGGCCATGACGGCACGTGCGTGCTTCCAGCATCCAATTCGCAACAATGCTTCGCACAAACCTAGCTTTTGATTAATTGCGAGCTAAAAAAATACGTGATATTAGACATTTGCGTCAAGCGATTCTCCAAACAAATTCTTAAAAAAAATATGCTTGGCTCGCCTTGTTGATTGTGGCCTCATTCTCCTCGGGTGTTTTAGCTTCGGCACTTTTGTCGCCAGTGGTCGTAACAACATTCATTTTTCTCGCATACATCTTTGCATCGTGAATTTCCTTCTTGTGCTCTTCAACAAGTTCGGCATCAGGGGGTTTTAGCTTAAAGAAATAAATATCAAAATGTGAGAATGTTGTGGTGAAAGAGGAAGGTGGCGCACATTATCCGAGCTTTGAGTTGCACGACGTGCGATTTTCCTTGCTTTCCTTGCTCAAAACTTTAAAATTGATGTAAAAAACGAGACTCGGTCTCGTGAGCTGACACAAGCAGGTTGTGAAATAAAAGTATTAAAGTAAGACCAAATACTTACTCGTAAATAAATGCCGTTCAGTGGTATAAGTTCGTGTTGAATCATAAGAGCTGCAATTGTATACAGAGATTCAGGGGTTTCAGAGTCAGTGGAATTCTGGAATAGAATGCGATTGATTAATAGTAGGATCTTCCCGATTGCATTAACAACTTTATAAACGGACTGATACGAAGAAGAAATTTAATTACCTGATAAAATGAAAATTTAAAACCTAACATTTCACATAGTGTACTCTGATTGCACATGTAAGAGCGAACCAAAGGAATGAAAATTCCATGGAGGAAAGGTCGACACTCAAAAGACTCCAAAATAACATCCAGTACACGGTTTGGATCCAGATTAAAACAACCTAGAAAAATAGTTTCAGTGTTAGGATCTATTGCTGACATAATTTTAACGGTTAAAAGGGTAGTGTCTAATAGTCTTTACCAATGAGGGCTTTGATTACTTCCAAAAGATAGGCACTAGTAATAGAGCTTGAAAATTCCTGATTGAGTTCAGCAATGAGCTTGGCATAGCCTTCAGACTCTTCTCGTAAAAGATTGAATTTCTGCTGCTTATAACTGAAAAATAAAACATTGCAAATTGACATTTTGAAATCCACGCAAAATACAGAAAAGCACCAAATCGTGTACTTACAAAAGTCTTGTTTTTGTTTTAATAAACTTTGTGTAAAACAGCTTTTTGTTTTTCAGAATTCCAGCATCAGATAGTGAATCAATATCCAGCCGTTCTTTAATAAACCGCTCCGGAATTAACTAAAGTCCCAAAAAAAATCGATATCGTCATCAACATAGAATCGAGAAACTGAAGCTTTATATTATATTGGCCCTTTGCGGGAGGATTCATACTTACACCACAACAGTCAGCAACAAATTGATTGAATCTGTCCCTTTGAACGTTGTCGGAATTCAGTTGAGTCTCCATATCTGAGAAAAGAAATTTTGTACAAAAAAATAGTTATCGAGTAGCTTTTGTAAAACATAAATCAAGATGCAGATTGAAAATTCCCCGTAAAAACAAAAAGCAACCTCCTCAAAATAACAATTTTTCAATCCTTTTCAATTTAGGAAATTAATGTTTCTAACGAAACGAATTTAATACATACCAATGACAACAATTATATCCAGAAACGTTGAGACCACTTCCGGGTATGTGATCTAAAATTTGTACAAATACAGATGAAGAACATGTTAAACTGCAGTCATGTTAACTGTAGTACGAGATGTTAAAAAACTACGTGGCGTACTCACCGCTAGATCCTGCAAGGCACCGATGGCTTGTTCTTTTTTTAAGTTGTTTTTTAAGACATGCCAAGTGAGATCAAAAATGGCTCGTTTTAAATCTTTAAAAAAATGAATTCAATGTTATACAGTTTTAATTTAGTTATACGGTGTACTATAATCAAGTCTAACGAGCATCTACCTTGTTTTGTGCCACAAGCGGCAATACTCCTGCTGTCTTTTTCTGTATGATACATATTCTTGCAAATATGCAAGCTGAAAGATAAAAATACATTTACTGTCTTAGCAAAAATCCAAAAAAAGATATAAAAATGTGGATACGGGGAAACTCAGGCAAGGTAACCAGAGTAGACTAGATTTGGTCAAGTTAGTTAAAGCTTGATTGAAATTTGTGAAGGTCAGGGACAAGTAAGGTCAGATTAGCTGAGGTTTAATGCAAATTTTTCCAAGGAATTGGGGGACTTGCCAGCGCATGATCAAATTACTTGACAATGTTGTCTGTACATCAGTCAGAACCAATTTCTACATTCCTGACTTTTGTTTAGAGGTAATCGTTATTGCATAAGGTGGAAATTGTTTATTTTAACGAAGAACAGCGCTTAACATAAGGGAATTACAAGCTTATCGTCCCGTTACTTATTAAGACTCTTATCCTTGGGGAGATTTTTTATCTCATCACCAATTATTATGATAAGCAAAACCTCAATTCTCCGTGCGAATTTTTAGATTTCTGAACGTCCCAAACGTATGACATATTCTTTAAATTTCATTTGATATGTGGTGTATGGAATAATGGAAAATTACAAAGGAATTTTTCGACTCACGTAGACGTTTCGAAATCACAAAGTTTCCCAAACATTATTATTCTTAAAATTGGTAGTTTAATAGTTAAGGAATTAATATTATTTCCTGTATACTTACAACTCTGCTTTCCCTACATCTTCCCAATTTCTACACTGTTCCACCGACAAACAAACAGCAGCCATTTTCTACACGCACTCTATGCTTCGTACGATTCGATGAAATGCTTGAATACGCACAAGTACAATAGCGTCTTTGGATGGAGCGCCGTTGCATGCTGTCACGTGGTAGCTGACACGTGACCAATAAATTCGCGGTCTAATTTAAATATTTTAAAAAGGAATTTTCACTTGCACATACAGGTTTAGCGCGGTTTAAAACATTACGATATGCATTTTTGTAATGGAACTTTAATATCACATACTAATTATAAATTCTCTTAAAAAACAATGGCAAATTCTTTTCTGAATAGCGTCGTTATCATAAAAATAAATTAAAATCACATATATATATATATACAGTCGATTCCGCTTTATCTGGACACTGGTTAATCTGGGCAGCCATTTATTAGGGCCAAATT
>JAUJYV010001538.1:0-17062 GCA_033995625.1 Ophyiulus pilosus
CCCTATCCACGTCACTCGTTATGCGAAACAAACGCTCGTTAAGCGAGGCATTTTTAAAAAATTTATATTGCTCGTTAAGCGAGGTTCCACTGTATTAAATTGTCGCGGCACACCGGTAGAGTAAAGGACACGAGACAGATTCACAGATAGTATGTACTCGCGGTACTGATCGAGTGTACTTACCAGTAGCTGTTTTATTATTTTGGTGCTGTGTTGCCGAAGGTAACTTTTGCCATCGTCGTCAACTGTAGTTTTATCGGTGCAAAACAAGACGTCCGTGGTAGACAAAATAAGCGAAACCGTACCGAAGCGGTGAAAAAGCATGGCCACGAATTGGATGATCATAATTAAGGCGAATATTATGATGAAAACAAAGCCGATGGGTTCGATTTTCAACATATCTCTCTGGATAATAACCTGAAAGAGAGAGATTGTTTTAATATCATAAAAAGTTAAAAAACTTACATGACGGTTGGTAAAAGCTGTGCCGCCGCATGTTTTACGACCGTGTTTGTTCACAAAATGATCATATACGGTCGAACCCGCGTAATTGCACACCGCTTAATTGTACAGACCGGATAATTGCACATATTCTCCATGCCCTGGACTTTTGCCCTATGTTTCGTACATTAGGTGAACCCGGATAATTGCACACACAGGATAAATGCACACGGATATTTTGCAAGCCCCGTGTGCAACTTTTGTACGGAATTGTGACCGGATAATTGCATAAATCGGGTAATTGCACATATTCTCCATATCTTGAACGTTTGCCCTATGTTTTGTATATTATGTGAACTCGGATAATTGCACACCGGATAGTTGCACACACCGAATAAATGCACATATTTTCCGGGCCCCATGTGCAACTTTTGTATCGAATTGTGACCAGATAATTGCATAAACTGGATAATTGCACATTATTCTCCATGCCCTGAACTTTTGCCCTATGTTTTGTACATGGTGTGATCCCGGATAATTGCACCCACCGGATAAACGCACATATTTTACAGGCCCCATGTGCAAGTTTTGTATGGAATCGTGACCGGATAATTGCATAAACCGGTTCATTGCACAGGATGAATAATTGCACATATTCTCCATGCCCTGAACTTTTGTTTGTACATGATGTGAGCCCGGATAATTGCATAAATCGGTTAATTGCACGTTTTCGGCTTGCCAGGTCGCTGTGCAATTAAGCGGGTTCGACTGTACATTACCGTATGGTAAATATCATATGTATATGGGACATAAAATGACATGTACAATAAACATACCTCTGATTCCTCTTGGTTCCATGTAATATTGGTGTGCCCTATGTCAGGATAGGCTATGTAAATGACATCTTGGTGCAACTGCATCAGGAAAATGGTAACCACAAACAAGGCGTTGAGCATGAAGAAAGTGAACACCGTTTGGTTTCGTAGTTGTTTCAGCTGACGTTCAATAACTGCTTTCGCATCTTTGTCTTCAGTTAAGGGCAGAAGGTACTTGTCGATGATATATCTCCATGCGGACACTTCAGTTTCATGCAAAAAGTGTTGAGGCCCTTTTAAACACTCATCTTCGATCCAATAAGGATTTATTAACTCGTCCCGTGTTATTGTTTCTCCTTCTGAAATCACAAACACAAAATTATATTCAATTATGAGAAACTGTGAAGATGCAAGCTTTCAAAATAAGGATTCGGTAATGTTTATGCATGGATTTTTCGACTGCCTTCATGTAGGTAACCATGCATCCTTAGCATGTACAGTAGACCCTCAGGTCCGTGCATGGAATTCTTGATTGCCTTAATGTGTATAACCATCCTCGACTTGTACTGTGAAACCCCATTAGACAGTCCAAGGTTCATGCATGGAATTCTTGATTGCCTTCGTGTAAGTAACCAGTCTTAGCATGTGGTGTATAGAACCCCAGGTCCATGCATGGATGTTCTGACTGCTTTCATATATGCATGCTTAGCATGTAAAGCAGAACTTCAGGTTCATGCACGGAATTCTTGATTGCCTTAATGTAAATAACTATCCTTTGCAATACTGTACAACCCCATATTGGTGTCCAAGGTCCATGCATGAATTTTCTATTTGCCTTCATGTATTCAACCATGCATCCTTAGCATGTACAGTAGACCCTCAGGTCCGTGCATGGAATTCTTGATTGCCTTAATGTGTATAACCATCCTCGACTTGTACTGTGAAACCCCATTAGACAGTCCAAGGTTCATGCATGGAATTCTTGATTGCCTTCGTGTAAGTAACCAGTCTTAGCATGTGGTGTATAGAACCCCAGGTCCATGCATGGATGTTCTGACTGCTTTCATATATGCATGCTTAGCATGTAAAGCAGAACTTCAGGTTCATGCACGGAATTCTTGATTGCCTTAATGTAAATAACTATCCTTTGCAATACTGTACAACCCCATATTGGTATCCAAGGTCCATGCATGAATTTTCTATTTGCCTTCATGTATGCAACCATGCATCCTTAGCATGTACAGTAGACCCTCAGGTCCATGCATGGAATTCTTGATTGCCTTAATGTGTATAACCATCCTCGACTTGTACCGTGAAACCCCATAGTACAGTCCAAGGTTCATGCATGGAATTCTTGATTGCCTTCATGTAAGTAACCAGTCTTAGCATGTGGAGTATAGAACCCCAGGTCCATGCATGTATTTTCTGGCTGCTTTCATATATGCATGCTTAGCATGTAAAGCAGAACTTCAGGTTCATGCACGGAATTCTTGATTGCCTTAATTTAAATAACTATCCTTTGCAATACTGTACAACCCCATATAGGCATCCAAGGTCCATACATGAATTTTCTATTTGCCTTCATGTATGCAACCATGCATCCTTAGCATGTACAGTAGAACCTCAGGTCGATGCATGAAATTCCGGACTCCCTTTAAGCATTTAACCATTCTTAGCGTGGATACTTAGTACAACCCCATAATAAAACACCAATTCCATGCATGGATTTCCAACCTGCCTTCACGAAAGTAACCGATATAGTATATCTTTCTAAAACCGCCAGTTAATCCGGTTAACAGGGTTTGCAACTGGATTTGTGGATTATGAATTATTGATAGCCTACTTCATTTTTAGCATACTGTACTGACAAAACTTTTAAAGCCTCGACGCTCGTGGCTATAAATTCGTTTAGATGATCGACATTTTCAATCAATGTTAAAATTACCAAATTGTGCTGTTTTGACTTCCGAAGTATCTTCGCTGTGTTCGTCGTCGCTTTCCGCCTCTTCCTCCGCGTTATCATCGAATGCCAAGTTGCCCGTTGGCTGTTCGGCTAAAGATCGTCTTGCTATGAATGCATTGGACATTAGGCGAGATCTGAATATTGGAGTAAAAATTTATAATTTAGTCATTTCTGCTAATTTTTGCTACACGTATTTGGGTTTTTTTTACGTATAGAACTATTGGTTTCCAATTTGAATGCACGCGAGGCAGCGGAAGTGACGTCATCCGCGCGTGCATCGATCGTCACGTGCAAACGCTCGACAATGCGTTCCAAAAAAAAATTCCACAATTAAA
Organism: Ophyiulus pilosus; assembly: GCA_033995625.1. NCBI lineage: Eukaryota > Metazoa > Arthropoda > Diplopoda > Julida > Julidae > Ophyiulus > Ophyiulus pilosus. The sequence goes on from JAUJYV010001538.1 coordinate 3,555, forward strand.
GCATTCTTAATTATTTCATCTTTGTTGTTTTATATGCGGTTTTTTTAAAAAACTAAACATAAAAACAATCAGCAAGGCAATCGTAGAAAATGTTAACATTTTGTTTAGGGAGAGCGAGTTAACAGGAAAATAGTCTAATGGGAAATAGTAGGGAAATAGGGTCATGTTTGACGTAAAAAAACCCCATTTTTTGACGGTTTTCTTCGTAATGCACTAATACGATATCAATTTATGGATTTTAAGCATCTGTTTTAATTTTTTTTATATGAATATAATGTTGCTAATGAAGTTGTAGTCTGCACTAATATATTGCCGAATGAATTTGAATTTTGCCAGATATATGGGGAGCAATGCCCATTTTTTACATGCAATGCGTTCGGTTTGGGTTAATGAGGCCTATTCCAGGATATTGACCCTATATTACTCTATTAGTCAATTATTCCTAAAAATGTTTTGTGGTCCATTGTTGTGTAGATAAATTTAAAATCTAACAAGTTAAATGTTTAACATTTCTGCTTCCCTCAGACGAATGCAAATACATGCGAACAACTGAAAAGTAATTTTCGAACCAACAGTTTTCCTCACCTCTTTCGTTCTAATGCCTTGTTTTCTTTAACAGTAGCGTCCATTTTTTCGTTAAGTCTAACTATCTGCTCTAAGACCTCGTCTCTTGGCTTAGGATGAGTACAGCAACTTAGTTTCCAAAGGTTTCCGCAGTTAATACTGCAGTAATCATCGTCATCTTCTGCATTTCCGTTTGAAAGTCCCAACGTTTTCAAGGTCTTGGTACCTATGTTGTCTTTCTTCTCTTTTTCTGCTATTTCTTGTTGGGCCTGTAGGAACAAAGAGGTCAAAGATCAAGAAATTGTCATATTATAAGTTTTCAATCGTCAGGGTGGTCTGTAGTTTCTGCGGAAGAAACCTTTGGATATCAGAAACCATCTTACCTGAGCTTCATTTGCATCGGCAGTAGGATCTTCTCTTACACCCCAAGTTACATCGTTCATGTTCATGGCAGAAAATATGATAAGTAACATGTACATGGAAGGGATGACGACCCAATAAATGACTCCGCAGAAAATGCATAACATTTCCGAGGGGTGAAGTAAAGCTGTTATCACCATGAGTGAGGCCGTAAAAATTAAGAAAAACGAAGACGGTGCCAGCCATCCTTCAGCAGCAATTTCCAGAAATATTCCCACAAGTACGGCCATCATAAGCAAGGCATATATACTCGTCAACACTGCCGCAACTTTGATCTGTAAATGTTAAATTTATGTCAAACTTAAATTTAAAAACATGTTGTGGTCCTTAAAATTCGCGGTCCATAAGCTAATGATTCAAAGGCACATACCTGTGTTTTCTGTTTGCACATGAAACATGTCAGTATGAATATCAATAGTGGGATTATGTTTATCCACATGGAAGTCCAGTTGTCAATGCCAAATGCGGCTACCATAGACCCTAACACCATCACGAATATAGTTCCTGGACCTATGATACTGCTAGCCATTAGGACCATCTGTAGAAAAAAAATTGTACGTTATTGGACTACATGTCCATACATGGCAATGTTGGGAGGGCTACATGTCCATACATGACAATGTTGTGATGCCCACATGTCCATGCATGGCAATGTTGTGAGGACCACTGGCAATGTTGTGAGGAATACATGTCCATACATGGCAATATTGTGAGAACCACGTGTCCATACATGGCAATGTTGTGAGGGTCACGTGTCCATGCATGGCAATGTTGGGAGGACCACATGCCCATGAATGGCAATGTCGGGAGGACATTGCCAATTTCCCAACATGGCAATGTTGTGAGGAATACATGTCCATGCATGGCAATGTTGTGAGGACCACGTGTCCATACATGGCAATGTTGTGAGGGTCACGTGTCCATGCATGGCAATGTCGGTAGGACCACATGTCCATGCATGGCAATGTTGTGAGGACCACATGTCCGTACATGGCAATGTTGGGAGGGCCACATGTACATATACATATATATATATAGCTTTTCACTTGATTTTTACTGTGGTTAAGGTAGGGTTGAAGTTTTGTTGTGAGGGCCACATGTCCATGCATGGCAATGTTGGGTGGACCACATGTCCATACATGGCAATGTTGGGAGGGCCACATGTACATATATATAGCTTTTCACTTGATTTTTACTTTGGTCAAGGTAGTTTGAAGTTTTGTGAGGACTACATGACATATATGTACCTGATAAATAATGTATATGATAGATATGTCGTCGTTGCTTTTGATGGTGCGTTTGGCACTTGTCAGCAGATCAAGAATGTTGGCCATTGTCGATGGCACCCAACGCCTACGTTGACTATAAAATTCGCCAAAAGATTCTGGACAATGGGTGTATGAATCTGAAGCTGCTGCATATTCAACTCTGTACCCTTGTTGTAGCAGAAGTGTACAAAGCCATCGATCCTCACCTGAAATTTAAAAATGCAAATTTCAAAATGCAGTTGACAATGAACACATTCCAATCAGACTTCCTTATTTGGTCATGTTTTGACCAACGTCCTCAAGGACGTGAAAGGTCCTCAAGGACGTGAAAGGTCCTCAAGGACGTGAAAGGTCCTCAAGGACGTGAAAGGTCCTCAAGGACGTGAAAGGTCCTCAAAGGTCGTGATCAAAAATATCCAGATAATTATTTGGATATTTTTGATCAGAAAAACGTATTTCATCATTTTTTTTTATCAGAAAGACGTATTTCATTATTTTTGACCAGAAAGACGTCATTAACTGGTCATTTTAATGGAAATGTTTTGGTGGAGAAGTCGTAACTTTTTGGTAAAAAACGACGTCATTGAGAAGGAACATTTTGACGTCACTTGTTGGTCATTTTTATGCTCAAAAAAACGTCATTTAACGTTAAAAAAGTTCATTTGAATACCCCATATAGTTAATAGGGAGATTGAGCATGCCAACGTCTTAAACGTTAACCTCAACGTTAATCTTAATGTTAGAGTCGAGAAGGGAATAACCACACATGAGCACTCATGACGTTCAGTTAGATCGTTACGTAGTTCAGTTCGTGGCTCCTCCCTTTCCGCCTCTAACGTTGAGGTTAACGTTGAGGTTGAGGTTAAGGTTAAGGTTAAGGTTAACGTTAACGTTAAGGTTAAAGTTAAAGTTAAGACGTTGTCTCCCTAATGTCTCCATATCAGCCCACCTTGATCGTATTGTACGTAATGCCTGGCCTCCGTTGCGCGGGTTGTGTACGTGTTCATCACATTGTTTTCCATGAGGGCTTGTGCTCTGAACAAAGAAAAACACCCTGGACTACACAAGACACAACCAATGATGTGTTCTGTTGCTTTCTGTAGCCAATGTCCAATTGCGTACTCAAACTTCTGGTACCATGCCATCAATCCTGCAAACACAAACCACCAGATTCAGCACGGAGAGGTTTTCGTATCACACCGCTGACAGTAAAAAGGCAAGATTTATACATATACCTGATCCAACTGGGTGAATTCTTCCACAAGCTGCTCCCAAATTGACGTTTTTCTTCATGAGGTCCACCAACAAAAGAACTGCCTTTGGTTTAAATTCAATGTCTCCATCGAGGGCCAGAAGATACGTGTTTTCGGCTTTGTTGTCTTTTCTCTCTCCGGTCAAATCCAAGTTGTTCAGTCGTATTCCAAGGAGATAATACATGTACATAACCTGAAAAAATCATGATTTCTAAAATTTAGTTGAACCCTCTTAGAAATTGTGATTTTCAAGGGACCGTAGTTTTCAAACTTCTTACGCGGGGGAAAAACTTAGTAAAAGTAGTGCGGTCGTAACTGGTACGTTACATATGCCGTAAATGACCGTATAGTTAAGGGCATGTTCAATTGTGTCGCAACTTCCGCTTTTAAAATCACGATTAACTTATTCCAGCGACAAAGCTTCTCCTTTAATTCCTTGTTTGTTGATTTTTAACGTTGACCTATTTCTGCGCCCCGAGGGCTAACCACCAACGCCAGGGGATGTGCCTTCATCACCTACCTGGAAATTTTGCATACGAGGGGGGAATTCCCGAGGGGATATTTAACGTGCAACAATCAACACCGGACCTACTAACATTCAGTCAAACCTCCCCCTCATCTGGCTAACCTATCGGATCGCCTGCATCCTTGCTACTTCTCAGTCAACTACATCTTCATTGCCTTCATCTGAGATTTCCAAAACACCCTAAAGTCCATTGCAATAACAACCTCCACCAAACCACCTGAATTTCTCTAAGAACAATTTTTTAACCGGGCTCATACTAATCAGAAACTATGAACCTCTCACCCACACTCAATATATATTTATTTCACTACCATGTAAACTAACCATAACACTTGCCATCCGGTGAGACGTGCTGCGACACGTGGTGCCGTGAAGATCTCTTGTCAACACCGGACCTCGGTTTAAACTCTCATCCGAAAGAGCCGCCACTCAGGGAATCGCTCTCATCTGTAAAAATCTCCACTGACCGACCTCGACCGGGGAGCGAATCCCGCAACTTAGGATCGAGAGGCGAGCACGTAACCCTCTCGACCGCCGGCGTCGGTCCATATCGGTAGATCGATACATGAATTGCGACTCGAGAACTTATTGAGCAGGAAAAATCAGATTATAATTTTACTCTCGAGACCGTGAGATTCAAGTTGTTATACGTAAAAACGTCTTAAGTGAGAAACTGTATACAGGGAAAAAGTTAACATTAATCATTCATGGCTTACTTTGGGCCCACAAAAATTCGTCTTCTTAAAGGGGTAAAAACTTGACCGATAGCTCGCGGTGGGTTACGTGCTCGCCTCTCGATCGTAAGTTGCGGGGTTCGCTCCTCGACCGAGGTCGGTGGGGATTTTTACGGATGGGAGAAATTCCCTAAGTGGCGGCTCTTTCGGATGAGAGTTTAAACCGTGGTCCGGTGTTGATTGTTGCACGTTAAAGACCCCTCGAGAGAGGTCGAGAGAGGGGGTGGAAGTCCCCCCTCGTAGGCAAAATTCCAAGGTAGGTGATGAAGACTCATCCCTCGGAGTTGGTGTTTTAGCTCTCGTGTTGCAGAAATAGCCCAATGTTAAAAATCTCCAAACAAACAACCGAACAAGGGAAAACTTTCCAAGCGGAAACTTTCAATCGGTTGAAATTTAAAAGCGGACCTTACTATAAAAACACGCCGCGTATAAGAAAACAACATGACTACAGGACAAATTGACATATTGTTTAGCAGACTTTTCTTACCTGACTCCATCTTTTTCGATGTCTGATCTTCATTTTATCTTTCAAGTGTACGAAAAGCTTATTTCCACCTAATAATTTGTACACTAAACGACCTCCGTAGGGAGTGGCATACTTCTTGGGTGGCCTAAGTTTGGGTTCTTCCACGAAGACGTACGCTTTTCTAAAAAAAATAAGTGGTCTGTTGTAAAAATCTGGATTTGCATTTAGACAACTTGTTGGGTGGTTTGGGGCACTTTCTTGTACATTAGCTCCAAGTCATTATTGAAAGTTTCTCAAATTTCTACTTTTTTAATATTGACGCTATCGATAGTGGTTCCAATCAGAGAAATGAAAAGTGCCCTTTCGTGAACACAAAACATGAACAAGTTTTAAATCGGACCATAAACAAAAATGTTATGACTAACAAAATGCTTGTGCTGGCCCTTACAAAATGTTTGTGCTGGCCCTTACAAAATGTTTGTGCTGCCCCTTACAAAATGTTTGTGCTGCCCCTTACATAATGTTTGCGCTGCCCTTTTACAAATTGTTTGTGCTGCCCCTTACAAAATGTGTGTGCTGCCCCTTACAGAATGCATCCCTGTTAGCGTCTTTGGTGCTTTCCTGCATGGCTTTAGTGTGTTACCGCAATACACTAGTCATTAGCAGAGAAGCGTTTTATCAGGGGCAGCACAAAATTAGTGTTCGTCATAACATTTTTGTTTATTGTCCGATTTTAAAACCTTTTCATGTTTTGTGTTCATGACCACAATCTTCTTTACATATTTAACATGTGTTGATATAAATGCAATTTGGGGGATAAACAGCTTTACTCGAATTATGAATCAATCTGTATTATACTACAAACTGCTATAATTACTCTTTATAATAGTTTAATTTGCAATTTAAAGATGCTGACTTACTTTGCAGCTTCACCCATTACTACAAGCAACGTCTTGACGTAATCGTTGAGTTCAAACACCTTTTCGACTTTATTGTATTTAAATGCATCATCTACGAAAATGTGAGCTATTTGGAAAAAAAAATTGGAAAAATTGAAAACGAGAAGGGGAAACAATAGTTTTTCCCCCATTAATAATGTGTGGTAATTTGTATCGATTAATGTTAACATTTACAGCTTATGATATAAACTAGTAAACTTACCTTCCAGTTTGTAGTAATCTTTATCAATTTGTTTTAAGTATTTTTGAGCAAGTCGACGAAAGCACTGATCTTGGTCTAATCTGAACAAGAATATACGTTTGATAAAAATATATACAGCTTAAGTTATTTCTTAACAACTAAAAACATTTTAATAGTATTCGCCCGATAAAATTAATCTACAATATACTGAATTATATATAGGGTGGTTTAGAAATCATGTTTAAAGAGGGATTGTGTATTGCAGCGAAGCTTTCAAAAGATTTAGTGAATGCCTTTAGTGAAAACTTCACTGCAATACACATAAGTTTCCATGCAACACGCACAAGTTTCCATGCAACACTCACAAGTTTCCATGCGACACGCACAAGTTTCCATGCGACACGCACAAGTTTCCATGCGACACGCACAAGTTTCCATGCGACACGCACAAGTTTTCATGCGACACGCACAAGTTTTCATGCGACACGCACACGTTTCCATGCAACACGCACAAGTTTCCATGCAACACGCACAAGTTTCCATGCAACACGCAAGTTTCCATGCGACACGCACACGTTTCCCTGCAAGTTACACAAGTTTCCCTGCAAGATACACAAGTTTCCCTGCAATACACACAAGTTTCCCTGCAATACACACAAGTTTCCCTGCAATACACACAAGTTTTCCTGCAAAACACACAAGTTTCCCTGCAATACACACGAGTTTTCCTGCAATACACACGAGTTTCCCTGCAATACACACAAATTTCCCTGCAATACGCACAAACTTCCCTGCAATACGCACAAACTTCCCTGCAATACACATAAACTTCCCTGCAATACACACAGTTGCATTGCAATGCACATATTCGGATATAACCAACTTTGCAATCAGGATTATATACCAAGAGAGTAGTAAATATGAAAATTTGACTATCTGCTTAATTGAACATAATTTAATCTTAATTAAATCTAACTTCATTATGGACGAGAGCGTTGCCAACATTTCCGCTGTTGTTTCATGCCACATTGTGATGCAAGCTTTAATTGTTGTGATGTGATCTGCTGATTCAGGTTGTATTAATTCATTTTCTGGATCCGGTTTATCGACATTTTCCTCATCTTCAGCATTATCATCCTCGTTCTCTGGTATAAGTGCATAGGAATCTGCCTGCAATTTAAAAATGTTTCATAAGTTACGATCATTGTTTTGACGAGTGACAAATATGTGAAAATGTTTTGTTAGTGTACATACGTCGTTGTTAATATTTTCTCCATCATCACGACGTCTATTTAAAGTCACTGATTGGTCGATGAGAACTGCGCTGTACATTGGATTTAGGAAAATCCTAAAACGAGAGTTTCAAATTAGTGGTTTTGTTGCAAAATGTCATTAACTATAGTCAACAGACTATTTTTTGAAAAAAAATAGTGGCAATTTATGGAAGTTTCACAAGTGCTCAGAAATAACATAAATAACATTGTAATCTTTAACACTTGTACTGATGTACAAATATGTTTTAAAATGAATCACACCTTAAAATGTTAGTAGTTTATTTTATCAATTGTACCATGACTTGCCTTAAAAAGTCATTATACTCGTAATCTGTCAACTGATGATTTTTGACTAAAGTAGATTAATGAGTGGTTACTACATGTATATTGGTCTACCATAGTGAATACCACAACCCTTATCAAACAGTTTAAAAATGGTCGACAATTTCCTATTTTTCAGAAATTTCCAATGATTTTTAGATAAATCTCTCATGAGTAGCCATATGTTTAAAAGGTTTTAGAACGTTAATTTGAAACAGTTTTAAAAACCATTAATCTGAAATGTTTTAAAACAGTTAATTTGAGAAAGTTTGAAAAACTTGTAAGTTGAAAAAAATCATTTGGTTAAAAAAGTATGAAAAAAAACTACAACATTAAGTTGTAAAAGTTTGAACCAGTTTGAAAAAAAAACTTGGAAAAATATTAAATGTAAAAGTTTAAAAAATATGAAATAGAAAAAGTTTGAAAGCAACATTAAGTTGAAAAAGTTTAAATAACTTTAAATTGGAAAAAATTGATAATGATATCGTTAAAAATCATGATTGTGATGTAACAATGTGTCACAAAATGTCACAATTGTGAGAATTCCTGACAAACCGTGACGTTGAACTACGAGTCAATCCATTATGAAAAACAAATGATGTCATTTTAACAATATAGATCAAACCGGATCCAAAAATTATCTTAAACAATGAGTTATCTAGGATAATTTCTCAGAATTTGCAATCTTTTTAAGTAAATACATCCTAATTTAGATAGTTTGTTGATATGTTATCAAAAGTAAAAATAAATTGCTATCACTCACGTTTCTGTGGAAGCCAATCGTGCACACTTTGGGACCCAGATATGAAAAGTGATCCATACTTGCGAAATAAACCAGAAAAACCAAATCCAGGCATAATCACTGATAATAAAATCAGTGAAAAACTCCTCAGATGGACACTCCCACCACAAATAGCGAGGAATCACGCTTTTCATGAAACAAACGTCAGCATTTTTCATACCGCAGCTTACGATAAGCAAAGATATTGCGGTTGGTACCGTAAGAGTTATCGGGATGGCAAAACTAAATCCTTGCATCTGGACTCTGCAGGCAAATTTACAAGTTATGTAACAAAAGTAGGCTGCAGCAATCTAAAAGTACCAAAAACAAAATCAATATTAAATTGTAAACTTCAAAACATATCACCTTCACTGCATTGCACTGCAATGTACATAAGCTTCACTGCATTGCACACAAGTTTCACTGCATTGCACATAAGCTTCACTGCATTGCACGTAAACTTCACTGCAATACACACAAGTTTCACTGCATTGCACATAAGCTTGATTGCATTGCACATAAGATTTGCTGCAATACAAAAAAGCTTCACTGCATTGCACGTAAGCTTCACTGCATTGCACGTAAATTTCACTGCAATACACACAAGTTTCACTGCATTGCACATAAGCTTGACTGCATTGCACATAAGATTTGCTGCAATACAAAAAAGCTTCACTGCATTGCACGTAAGCTTCACTGCATTGCACGCAAACTTCACTGCAATACACACAAGTTTCACTGCATTGCACATAAGCTTGACTGCATTGCACATAAGATTTGCTGCAATACAAAAAAGCTTCACTGCATTGCACGTAAGCTTCACTGCAATGCACATATTCATATATTCAAAATGTACAAAAGTATCATGTAAAGTATAACTTCCTCTCTTTTACAAAAAAAAAATTAAATATCAGTAGGTGCATTACTAAGACATAGTTTTTGAGATAGTGACTCCACCCATGAGTTTAAAATACTCAAAAATTTTGATTGATAAGAGTAAAGAAAAGTAAATCGACACGTAATCGATATTTGTTTAAAATGCGGAAATCCCTTCCTAAAAAAACAACTAAATATGTAATCCTTAACCTATGGTTAGTGAAATCTCAGAAAACAAATTTGTTCAGATGATAACTCTTTACAGGGACATAACCTTAACAAATTTTAATTCCGGCAACGTTGATAACTTTGATAACGCGTGAAGAACAATCAAATCTTTAGTGATTATTTTAGAATTTTGGTAAGTCACCATGCAAAACATGACTGAAGACTGTGAATCTCCAATTGGCTGAAATTTCATTGGCTAAAACTTACCTGAATGCCCCATACAGATATGGCTGCCGTGCCATCAACCGTAATGCTGAAAGAGTTGGCATCCGAAGCACTCTTGACCATATCAGAAGTGCTGCCATCCAGATGTGGGTTCAAGTAGATATGGCTGGATGCATTGGTTGGATTGACCACCAAGGACCTTGTCGAATTATCAGTTATAAAATACTTGAAAATGAAAAGTCCATCTTGTCCATTTTGGGTAGCAGTCAGGTAGATAAATCCTATCATACTGCATAAAAACACCACCATCTTCCAAATAGATATGGCCATGTATGCGAAGTACCGCGTCCGGCTTTGGTTTAGGGCCTTTTTCTGTCTGTACAAGTATTGTACTAACTTAAAGGTGGAATGATTCTCAATATAGTTCTCCCACCAACCGATTGATGCTAGAAGAATTCCTGCAGGTATGGCCCAGATCCCATTGTGTAATTTGTGGTAGTCTACGATTGGCCAGATCACGAGTCCGGAGACCTGAAAGACGATGGCCAACACATCAAAGACGAGGCAACATAAGAACTTTGAAGATTTTCTTTTGTTGGATTTGGATCTGGACAACATAAGAAGTAGACCTGGGACCAGACACAAACAGTTGGTCAGCATCAAGCCTTTGACAACATCCAATTCTGGAAGCGCTACGAATACGAGTATGGCTACTCCGATGGTGTGCAAAGTCTCGAACAGACAGATCTGGGAATATATAAGGAAACAATGGAGTTTATATACACATTTTGATCTGAGGTACTTTTTTTTGTACTGGGGTTCCACAGAAAAAAAATAGTTGGTGTGTGGTTTTGCTACGGCATATTTGAAACCACGCATGGCCATAAATGGACACGTACTATGCCCAAAGTCCATACATGGAATTTTCCATTAATATCCATGTATAATTTATCCATCCTGATCTATTTTACTTAAGCTATCTATAAATGCATGATAATGGGAATATGTTAATATAAAAATGTTACCATTGAAAATTCCTCGAATTTTGGCAGCTCGAATGATTTGAATGTAATAAGTCGAACTGATCTCAAAAATGTGAAAAATTCAGGGGTTATAAAAGCAAAAAATAACACCCATATCCACTGTGCTTGTTCCTGTTGATCAAGTACTGCTTCATAACTTTGAAGATTGCTATGGAGTGCTAAAAACATAAATATTGAAGAAAAAATAAATAAGTATTAAGTAAAAAAAAATGTAAACTATAGCGTATAATGAGTTTAACCGGCCTTTATGGCAAGACAATGTCCAGTGAGTAGGACTTAAGTCAAACCATGGGGCTTTAGTCTAGTTTAGGGTTCGGTATTTTGAGCGTCCATAGTTAGGGCTAGTTAGGGCCGCCAATAATAGTCGAATAAAAGTCGTGGCATTTACAAAGGACCATATTCGCATGTTTTTATAAAAGTCACCACATTATAACTAAACACTGTGAATTTCAAACTGGCTGAAAAAGCCCCAATAAAACCCATTTAAGGCATTCCAAGTGGGGAAAATGATGAGTGGCCCAAAGTTACCCCCCACTTTAAATATTTAATTTTTTTACTTACTATCGCAGTAAGGCGTTGTTTTTCCGGGCCGTATTTGTGATGTCATAAACAAAATGGTTCCTTTCGCAATCATGGCTGAGATTAGTACGAATAAAAATGTCAAAAAGTAAACCACCAATTTGAAGATCTGGGTTGAAACTTCGTAACATTTGTCACTGTCAGAATGTGTGGTCTCATCAGGTGTAGAAGTAAAAGCGTCATATGGTGGGGGTGCTTCCGGCTCACTGAAACACATCATGTATTGCATTTATATATTTTTTTATAGGGGCATATATGTGCCATACATAGTCACATATGGGTCATATTGGAAATGCAGTTGGGCCTATATGGGCCCCATAAACAGTGGCGGCTCGTGTATAGGCACTGTGAAACTGCAGCACCCACCATTTTCACTTCATATTACTGATAAGGAGCCTTTTTTCTTTATTTCTTTAAAAGTGTACTAACGTACGTATTTTACGGACTATAAGACGCACTTTTTTCTTCAAAAAAATTGCCTCCAAAATTCAGGTGCGTCTTATACTCATAAGGTTTTCAATGATGCGGACAATAAAAAATTGCTTAAAAATTAAGGTGCGTCTTATAGTCCGTAGCGTTTTATAGTCCGTAGCGTTTTATAGTCCGTAGCGTCTTATAGACCGTAGCGTCTTATAGTCCGTAGCGTCTTATAGTCCGTAAAATACGGTATATTTATACAACTAGTAGCCATCTCCCACTGGGGGATCCCCAGTTTAGCCAAAAATCTTTGTACGGAACTGTGCGCTTCGCAGTTCCATAGGCGTGGAGTTTGACTGTTGTGCGCATGCACACATAGGAAGCTGCACGCGAGGCTGCGAGGGAGGGAGAGGCAGCACTGTCACTCCCGCAGCACCCCACTAATTTTAGCTACGAGCCACCACTGCTCGATATCAAAACAAAGTATCGTTGCCATACTAATATCAGTAGTATCGCAACAACAGTAATTGGAACATGACTGTGTTTGTACCTGTCATTTTCCAAATTTTTAGCATGATCTAAAACGAAGCGAATGCCTGGAACGGAACTAATCCGACGATCTTCTCGGAATGACCTGAAATGAAGATTTTCTTGGAAAGACATGCCCCGGTGATCGTCTTGGAAAGACATGCCCCGGCGATCGTGTGCGAAAGATAAACCCGGGCGATCGTTTTGGAAAGATATACCCCGACGATTTTGTTGAGGTGTTGCATTCTCAATGAAGTGATCTCCCTATATAAAACAATGAAAAAAAGTTGCAAATTTATCCTATACTAAGTAGATTTGAGGTGCGGTCAAAAAGTCTTGCATATTCGTTTATTATTCGAAAACCAGATCTCGTACAAAAAACTGAAATAGCCATTTTAAAGAGCAGGAAATTTGGGGTTAGGTCATGGTAGGTTCCAGAATTTCCAGATAGGTGATGAGGCCCTACTACTAGTGTGGCCACCATTAAAATTCCACCAAACAAAACCAACCAATGAAAAGCTAGAGCTCAACTAAGGAGTGTCTCACAACATACCTTTTATCCCCTCAAGTATCTGGTTACCCACTTGCCTCAAACAGACCTCCTGTGGTCACACAAAAACCATTCTTTGCTTTTGGAAATGTGCCAAGTAGCCTCTAGCTAGGTCTCTTAGGTGGAGACAACAAAATTATCCAGATTAACAAGGAATTTCCTTATGGTTAAGGGCACACAGCTTCAAATCAATTCAATTCAACTCAGTACCCTACAGTCAGCAAGTAAATGCCATATGGTACGGGGGCCGTACCCAATTTTAGGAGAATGCTCGTACATCAGCAACGACTTAGACATAATTGTGAGATTGTATTTCTACTAAATTAGGAGAATCGCCAGGTAGGCTATTCCATCGTCTAATCGCGTGCAAAAAGA
>JAUJYV010001539.1:0-17051 GCA_033995625.1 Ophyiulus pilosus
TTTCAGCAGGTATTTGGTTACATAATTTGTATTAGGAGAAATATCATTCTTAATGATTTTTAATTAAAAACACATGCTTAACGCTAACATCGTTTCAGCGACGAAGATGACGAGGATGAAAAAGCTTTAATTTATTTGCCAATTTCTCCAGAAATTGATGATCCAGAAGAGGGTTGGGGAGTTCCTCTTGAACAGGTTAAGTCATTTTGATTTTGTTGGACATAGTAGTAAAGTTACAACCAAAAGTGGGTATGATAATAGATCTCACATGTTGTTGTAGCAGTCAGATGAGCATGCTAGCAAAAGGGTGTCATCGGAACAAAAGGAAAATGCTTCACCAAAAAAGAGAACAAAGTCTTTCATTGTAGATTTGCAGAATGCTCCTACAGATGGCAAGTTTCTTTCGAATGCTCTGTCGAACCAATTGCCAACAATGCAATAAAACGCTTATTTTCAATGTGCTTTAATTTTTTTTAGAAATTCATCCTTTATTAAATGTGAAGGCCAAAGACAAGTCCCAGAATTCAACAAAGAAAAGTGGTCGTCCCAAATCGCTTTTTACCGCCTTACAGGGTAGTTCTTCGAAGAGCAGTAGTGACCACAAACATCACCACAAAATCAAACACAAAGAAAGTCGCGGAGGCTCAATGCCGGGGAAGGTTTCAAAGAGTGATTCCGGACGGTCTTCAGACAGAAGAGGCAAGTACTTTTAATAATACAATATTAGATTGGAGTACGAGCAGCTATATCAAAGTTGACGACGCAAGCATTCGAGATAGTTGCGCGCTTGCTTATCGATTCTATGATGTGGCTTTTTCTCCCCAGCCGAGGTCAGTGGGAATTTTTCATGCGCGCTAAAGAGTTAAGAGTTTAAACCGAGGCCCCTTGCAAGTAAAATTCCCAGTTGGGTGATGGAGGCTTATCCCCTAACGTTGGTAGTTGGCCCTCGTATGCAGCAAACAAATAACTACCGTATTAAGAAAACTTACTTTCCAGTGGTTTGAGAAAAATCACTTAAGACACATTACTAGACCCACGAGTTTTAAGTTTTTAGTAAAAAAAAACTTGCAGGTTTACATTCTTGGATAGTTTTCTCGAAAGCTGCTTTGAGCAAGTTTTGAGCAAGTAGTTTATTTTACTATGATGTAAAATATTTTCTAATTTCTAATTAGTTAAGGGGATTATGAAGTCGTTATCTGTAATGCTGTTATTAAGTTTTTCAAGAGACCGGATATTTATAACTTCTTAAGCGGGGAAAACTTATTAAACGGAAAGCTTAGTAAAAGTAGTACGGTTGTAACTAGTGTTGGTGTTATAAACGTTTTCTTTTAACGTTACATAAAGTATCTCTCAGTTTAGAAATTATGGATTGCGACTAAAAAGTCTTTCAAAAACACATAATTATATTTTTGGGATCGTGAGATTCGACTTGTTATATGGTAAAACTTTATAACCGGAGTTCTATAAAGTTTATTTCAAGAGATTAAAACGTTGACGTTTTTGGCGGGTTCTACTGTACTGCTATGTAGTTTATTTATGATATTTTACCCCAATTTTGCAGGTGGTGGGATGGATAACTCCAGCATGGACACCAGTGTGCACGAAGGGAGCTCTACATCCACTTCACAGACTTGAAACAAGACAACATTGTCGTGTAATATGGCATATTTACTACTTTGGACATTGTCCAACATACTCGTACAAAAGTCGACAAAGAAGCTCAATGTTACACATGATCTGGCTGGGCAGAACTAACTGCAGCATTCATTGTTGGCATTAGATGACTCGTTGAGAGTGGCTGGCCTATATTCACTCCATTCAAATTCATCGCCAGAATCCATTTATAAACTTCGGAATTGTATCCTTTAAAACGAACTTTTCCGCCTTCCTCTTTGCAAAGGTCGTACAACTTCATCTCAGGTGAAAACCAAGCAATATTTCTAGATCCATTGTTATCATCAAGGTTCAGTGTATTAAGTTGGTACGCAACCAGTGTAAACACTGGGCCATTGGTTAAAACACATTGAACCGCAACAGGTTTTGGCAAGTCCTGTACGTCCTGAAAATACATTAAAAGAGTGGTGAACATTTCACTCATTTGCATTACACGCGGTACAAAAAGCTGCCTTAATTTCATTGTTATTGTTGCAAAACATTTTCTAAGCACATAACAATACAAACTCGTACGGATGATTAATTAAACTCACTCCATATAACCATCTTGCTTGAGCTGCTGCAGCAGTGTAACAACAAAGTATGGCCTTTGCCAGTTTATGAGTCTTGTGCCAATGATGATCCATAAACTTGTGCGGGACGTACAGAGTGTGCACGTAAGGATTGCTGAATGTCTTGTTAACGGCTAAACAAAATATAATAATACAACTTATAAAGTCGGGGTGCAAGGGTGTTCGAAATACGACCACAGCAATGAAAAAATATTACTTGTCAATTTCTCATTTTGGGAATTATTTTAACACTAAGTCTTAACTTACGACAGTGTCAAATCGTTGGGAAAGTCGGGAATGATACTTGAGTTTTTAGCACCTCGGAAAAGTTGGGAATTGTTCATGTTAAACTCGGAATCTCCGTTAAAATCGATCGGAAACATTCGATATATAAAAAACTCTCAAACATTATCAAACTACCTTTGATAATCAGTTTTTAAAATGGATAAATGAAAACTTCATTTCATGGTAGCTAGTCGGAGAGTTGTTTTTTTGAAAATTTAAGGGATGAACCTTGAAATATGCTTGGATTTTTTCAAAGCAAATTTAATGGACCTTGAAACTTGTTTAAGTAAGATTCCCTTTTAATACTTATTTTATAAGGAAATAACTATTTGGCAAGCATCAAAAATAAAACGCAAAAGAAACAACATTTGGATTATGTTGAATTTCATTTTGGATACTTTACAATTGTGCATGTATTTATTTTATGAATTCACCAGTGAATCTTAAAATTGTGCACTGCATTCCGTACTGTGTTAGATACTAGAGGCAAGTTTTAACACTAAAATAATGTCCGCAAACCGAATTTGAACATTAATATTTTTGCATTGTTATTACATGGGGAAACCACTTAATGAACTTACGAAAAAAGTCGTAGATTTCATAGAGCTTCTGTTTCCATAAATCGATGGTATATTTGACAGGATACAGATTTGGTAGTTCTGCAGAATTAACATTAGCCACCTCTTCCATACTGGCAAATGGTTCCAAGGGTTCCTTGGCTGTTACTAGATACCCCACTTCCACGTCAAATTGCAATAAGTCATCATCTAAAACAAGGTGTAATGAGTAAAATGTCAAGATTTTCTAGATGGATGATGCATTTTTAAGACAAATATTAATAAAAATGAAATCTTGCTTTTTTTGGTTGTGATGACACATTTTGGTTTAGTGAAAATGCTCCTCTGAAGACTCCCTTGGTAATTCCCAATCTGTGATTCTGCCATCCTCAATAAATACCGCAACAACAATTGCCTAAGGAAATAGTTACAGATGATTTGTTTTAGTATTTCCTAAGTGTGTCATGTGTAAAATTTAGTGTCACTGGAAACTTACAGCTTCCGTGGCGTGGGAATGCCATAGACTCTAGTAAGGTTCATTCCAATTTTAGAGAAGTCAATTATCTTTGGCAATTTTTTCTGCTCTGCATCATATATTTGTGAATTGAGAATGATTCTGAAAAAAAATAATTGGATTCATATTTAGAAAAATTACAATATGGCATAAACGAAGAAGTTGCAATCATCTACCTTTGAACCCTAACATCCTGATCCTCTAGGTCAGCTATACCAACTAAATCTTCTATTTGTTTAGGAAGCCCTTCATGAACAATTGTTTTTGTCAAGAGCTGAGCTTGTAATAAACCTGCAAGTCAAAAGATTAACTAACTGTCAATTAAGCTGATTTGTATAGTATTTTGTTAGGAGGATGGAAACTACATATCGGTGAAAAACCCTGCTTTATTTTATACCTTCGCCAAGTTTTGTGTTGATCTTGTACACATGGCAAACTTCTGACTGCATTGGCCGTTTTAGAATTATGTGTGGCCTCCAGGGCCCAGATATTTCATTCCTATAATAAGCGAAACACGAATTATGCCATACCAAGTATCTCACGGAAAAAAGTTGAAATGGAAGTTTGGAATTAGAGGTATATATTACATTTCCAAATTTTCAACTACCGGTGTATTCACCAGTTTTCGGGCATCAATTATCGGGACGCCTTTTTCAATTAAGAGTTTAGGAACGGGATTTTCAAGAACTTTCCTGTGTCCTTGCACCTTCCACAGATTCTTAAATTTTAAGACATATCTATTAACATTAGCCAGCAAGGGCGGTGAAAGCCTCATTTTACAACTTAAAAATTAAAAACGTTTAGCAGGCTTATTTCCAGCAGACAACGTTTTGTAAATTTTAGCACTAGATATTGTATTAGTAGATGGCGCTATAGTCGCCAATACCGCACGTGTTGTGTCATGGCGGTAAAAGTTTTGTTGGAAATCTCAGAAATTACAATCAAGAAAAACCAATTATTTACTCTTTATGCATACATAAACCCGTTGAAATTTTTTGTTTCGTCACTCTCCTGAAATGCTCCGTACGTTATTTAGCATCTATTTTCTTGTGACTAGGAATGCTGCTGTCAAATTTTGGATAAGTTCAAATTGTTTGCCCTAATATGGCTTATCCTTTGTTGTTGCAGATCCAGCTATGGGATGTGCTATGATTTTGAGCAAATTTTTAAATAATGTTTAAAAACGTGATAGTGTTGAGGCATCATGCAAGTTGCCCGAGACAATTGCTTCTGTGTCAGCCTGGCACCTCGAACTGTTATCAAAGGAGATTCCTTCAGAAGTTGATATTGCCTGTTGATATGCATAATAAATCCATCAAAAGATTTCGATTTTTGAATCGGAAATGGCTCGTTCATCAAGCAGGTATTGCTGATCTGTTGTATCTGCTAACCAGTGACCATAAACATTGTTTTGTACCAGTATTGATATAAGCAAATTGAGCCTATTCTATGTATGTTTGCAATAAGAACTTCCAAGTTGAGGAAAGGCATTTAAAAAAAAAAGAAACTCCTTTATCGTTTCCTCCTCCTCTCTCCTATAATGTTTAGGCATTCTATGAGCTGAAATGTATTGTATATTGAAGTTAAAGATTTACAGCTTAGTAGAATTAACTTCATTAAAATTACTGTGGTGATTGTCATCAGCCCCTTATTTCTGAAATGTTTTTTGCAGATTCATTAGGCATTCGGCATATTACTAATTTAATTCCATCACCTATCAATCAAATTACAACTCAGGACAGGAGGAAATACTTATCTGATAGCAAAATTGCATTTGAAGAAGGTTTTACCTGCTTTATTACTGACTGTAAGCTATGTGCTCACAGCAAAAAGAAAGAAATTGGCAAATTGTATATCAACAGAACAACAGGTACGTTCTAAATTTCAAGATTTTAAAGTCCAACAGATTTGATAAATTGAATGACATTTGGTTTTTCTTAAGGTATGTTTCTCTGTTTACAATGTAAAAGCGGTGGCACTTGGGATGATTTAAAAGAAATGTTTAGATTGGTGAAAAAAGGTGAAAAGTAGGTGAACCGATTAATATTTTTCGATAATAATATTCCAGATAATTATAATGTTCATGCTTCAACTTCCGAGTTTTTTCCAGACCAATCCATTTACTGAATCGTTATCCACCGTGGCTACCACCACCTAGTGAAATTGAACCAATACTTGCTACGTATAATGAAGCAATTCCCATCTCAAGCCTGGATCTCACAAAATTACAAGAAATTCTGGAAATGTTTGATATTCAAGTATGTGTAATTTAGACTCCCTCTTTTAAATTCACTCTGATTAAAAGTTGCTAGTGTCAATATTTTTGAATTATCTTGTTATAGGTGCTAGGAAAAGATATTCTTCAAACATATGAAGCTAGAATTTCGTTAGATTCATCACAACTTTTATTTCCAATTTATGCTGTTGATGGGACATTTGTTGGAATGCATATAATAAATTCTGGGAAAAGTGGAGAAATCGAAGTAGTTCCAAGGTAATCGAAACGACAAGTTCTCTAATTAAATTTTGATTAAACCGGTTTTACTAACTTAAGTGCATTACGCTCCTTATTAAGTCACTAAGTAAACTTACATTCATGAAATTGATTTCAGAAATGTACTTCAATTTTTAGCACCTGGGAAAAGTTTGAAATTTGCTTGGAATTCGTGTAAAAAACTTTAAATGCAAAACCTTTTTTAAAAAAAAATATTGTGGTGATTGGTCGTGGGACGGGGTCCTTGAAACGTTATGGAATGAGCCTTGAAATCCTTAAATTTCTTCTAGAAATTTGTTTGGGCACCCTGTTATTGCTATGAAACGTTCTCTGAATTACTAATTGCCAACAGAAAAATGTAATTGACAGCAATACATTCTTTTATAAACATGTGGTATCGTTATTTTATAGACATCTTATTGGCGCTCTTTTTGGGTGGAGTAAATTGAGTTCAAAACGTGATACCATCATAGTGACATCCACTCCTATTGATGCTTTGGCTGTTGCTCAAGAAGTAAACATCCCTGTAGTTAGTTTGCTTAATGGGAAATCACTTCCTTTAGAGGTACGCACTTGACAGTTCAAAATTGCTCGTTTTTGTAATTGTATTCCATAAAAACAAGTTTAATTAATATTTTAGGTCTTGCCATTATTGGAACCATATAGTAAGATCATTCTGTGGCTCGGCAATGATGTATCTTCGTGGGAACTTTCTAAGATGTTTGCACGTAAATTGAATGATTGCCGTTGTTTCTTTATAAGGTATGACACTTCCACATTTTTCACTGTAGTTATAATGATTGTGATTACACGTTCATGCCATTTCAACAAAAAACCTTATTTAACAGGCCTCAGGAAGAACATCCACGACCTTTGGAATCGTTATGTTCTCAATTCAACATTAATTCTATACTGAAGTCTGCTCATCCTTTGGCTCACAAGGCCATCACTTCATTTCACTTTCTAAGGCAAGATATCCTTGCTGAATTATCACATTCCGAACAGATCGCTGGAATAAAGGTAAGAAATCTGCATTTTGACGTCCGCGTATTTGGGCATTTTAATCAAGATTGCATGACAAAATAAACTTGGGCCAAAATATGTTTCGTAATATAATTTTTTAGTGGACGCGATACCCGCTTTTGACAAAGCTATTGAAGGGGCACAGACGTGGAGAATTAACAGTTTTTACGGGACCTACTGGCTCTGGAAAAACTACATTCATCAGTGAATATTCTTTAGATCTATGTTTGCAAGGTGTACGTAAAATTGTCACTTATTATATAATAATCGCATTATGCTTATCAAGACTGAAAATGAAAAGACTTATCAACTTTAGCTGTAGAGGTCATTGTTTTCATCTTAGGTTCGAACTCTGTGGGGAAGTTTTGAAATTCAAAACCTGCGATTGGCGAAAATGATGCTTACCCAGTTTGCAATGTAAATTTTCATTAGCATTTTAAATAAGTTTGATATTTTGCGTTGGATCACAAATAACATTGTTTTCGTTTCAGGTCGCCGCTCGAGAAAAATTTAGATAAGTTTGACCATTGGGCCGATCAGTTTGAAAAGCTGCCTTTGTATTTCCTCACATTTCACGGGCCGCAGAGCATTCGCAATATCTTAGATGCTATGCGCCATGCTGCTTACGTACATGATATCGAACATGTGGTTGTTGATAATCTGCAGTTCATGTTAGGGACTTCCGAATCTTCTCACATTCAAGATCGGTTTTGGAAGCAAGACATGGTCATTTCGTCGTTTCGTCAGTTTGCTACGGTGCATAATTGCCACGTTTCTTTGGTTATCCATCCACGCAAGGTTTTCAAAAAAATGATCCTTATTTTATAATTTAGTTTGGATGTGTTCTTGCATTTAAATTTATATATGGTTGTTGTATTTTTTTCTCAGGAAAATACGGGAGAGCTAACTATCTTCTCTATCTTTGGAGGTGCCAAAGCTAGTCAAGAAGCCGACAACGTTCTTATTTTGCAGGATACAAGTTCGACTTCGCGCAGGGGCCGGAAATATATTCAGGTAATTTTAAAATTTAGTTATGAAAGATTTCTTAAATTGTTGTTTGCATTATACTGAAATGTCTCTTAATTTGACATAAGCGGAAATTGTAATATGTTAGCTATTCGGTTTGTTCATCTGAAGGGGCTTGAAAAGTGTAAAATTTGATGGTTGTCTGCTTTGTTAGTATTATAGTTTAAACTGCTAAAAATCTTTAAATGTTTTTAACCAACATTGTCCTTAAGAGAAGAACTTTGACCATGTCATAAATAATGTAACAAATCAAATTACGTTTTCACATATAGGTAACGAAGAACCGATTTGATGGAGATTTGGGCATCGTTCCCCTTAATTTTGACAAAGAAACGCTTAGTTTTGCCCTCAAAAACAAGCCAAACAATGATGAGAAAGAAGCCAAAAACGGGAGTGTAGATGAATCAAAAGATGAAATCGCAGCAGGCAGCTAAATAAGATCTGTCCCTTAAATATATGCTTCTCATGATGCTATGTTGGACACAATTAAGCACGTGTAAGTAAGGGACATTATTTTCAGAGCATGACACATTTAAAATTACAAAAATCTCAGGATGCAGATCTGAGAAAGTTGAGCTTTCCATATGATATTGAAAAAAAGTTAGATTTCTAGTTTAAATCATTATTCTATAAAGCATAAACTCGGAACACAAATATATGAAATTACTTGTTTTTGATTTAGATGTGAATTGCCTTTCCTGCACACAAGAATGTCAGAATACAGTAATTTTACATGGTTTTGATGCAGTCAACATATTTTCGTGAATTTTACAAAATTTTACAAAATTAAAAATCTGAGCTGAGAACATTTAAGATTTCAGATCATTAAGTTTATGATGTAGTAAATTTAAAGGTTTGAAACTATATACTTCCTATTGTCTCTAATAAAATGTATTTTTACATCAATTAAAAGTTGAAAAACTGCATTTTTTAGATCATAAAAATACATCGTTAGAGCAAGAATGATTTTCATGGATTTTTGCTTGTAATCAAATAAGAAAAATATTGATAAAATTAATATGAAACAACACCTTGGCTTATTAGATGTTTTTATTGGGAAGCAATTAGCTGATTGCTTATCTTGACTCATGTTGAAGAAAATATCAATACCCTAAATGCTAAAACTTACCTTAAATTTCGATTTAAAAGTTGAACTTACGTGCAGGATTTCCCCACACCTAATTTGTCTGCCAGAACTATCTACATATATTTATAAAATATGAAATTTTCTGGTTTATCTTTTAAGAAATATGAAGAGACTACAAAGTAATTACAAAAGAACCAATGTTATATTTTTACATTTGGTTTTGACTAATTTTTGTGCTTGTGTGCTTTTTTTTTCTAAAAAAGTAACTGGGAAAATAATTGTTTATACTGATATATAGAATGTTGTGTCGTACTAGGTAATGGTTTCAACGCTTGAAACCGCTACCTAGTAAGTTCATATGTTAAATTCACAAGTTATTGCAGGCACTGGCGTTTCCTTCCTCCTTAAAAATGTTATTTTCTGACTTTGTTATATAAATACTCTGTTAGTAGAATTTCTGTTTCTTTTAATTGTTTTTTGTATTAATGTAAACAATGTATCATTGATCTTTTGGATTTCTTGTTATGCAGTTTTTGGACTTCATTGATATACTTTTTAATTTTTGAAAAAATGCATGCAACTCAATTCCTTGAAAGTATTAATGCATTACATTCATAATCATTCGTGGGATTGCCTTTTTAAATAAAATTCAAACAATTTGAAAAGCGTTCGATCGTTAAAGAGCATTTTGTAAATAATTATAGACAATTTAAGATGTTATCTGTAAGAATATTTTTGTCAGTGTTAGAATTATGTTAGTCTTGTAGACATTTAAAGAATTCCGACTCATTTCATGACCACGTAAAATCTTTTGTAAGCATGTTTTTCATGCTCATAAATATTTTGTACAGTGGAGTTTTTATATTAAAGATTTTTCTTTGTACATTTTAATTATTTCAATGTATTATTTAAGGAGGCCTCCTGTTGTTTCATCGCACAAAGGAATTCAGATTTCTTCAACTTTTAGAAATTTTCTAAACTGAAATTGAATTTAGATATCTGGTCAAGCAAACATTGGCAATCGAAGAATTCTTTTACATTTGCCGCCAAATGTTTGGGCGATAAGTTGTAAAATGGCGGGAGAAACATCGCTTGTAGTGATTATCGCCTGGTCTGTACTGGTATGTAGAGGGCTGTGGTACTAGGCCAAGACAGCTTGATCACAAAGAGCTTCTGAATATCCGAATACAAGCTACACTTGCAAATGGCTGGCGTTTTGGAATTTGGTTAAAATTGTTGACTGGTAAAAACTTATTTTTATTGTTGTTCTATCTATATTTTCAGTGAAGCATGAAATGATGTTTTTCAGATTATCTTGGGACAGGTTATATAGTATTCCATGTACATATTGTTTTCCTAGTTCAGTTTGAGTGAATGCCGGTATTAAAGTTTAATACGATTTGATGGGCCTAATTAAAACCCGGGGTCAATTCTGTAATTCCTTGATCGGCTACCTTGTCTGTACGATAGTTCCTCTGAAATTTGGCCGTAACGGTCTCTCTTAATTCGTATCTATTGAAAATTAACAAAATTACAACCATAATAAAAATTTATAAATGGGCTTAGTCCCACGTGCATATTAGCTAAACTTGGGATTATGTGCCATACATTTATCCATCTGTTTGTTTGAATTTCAACTTGACACCAGATAATATACATTTATAATTTAAAATGTCCGATTGCATGCCATGAATGCATGATGTGCGCTCGTGTTATATCTTAATTAGCAGCTTTGAATGAACATTATTTAAATTGACATTATCATGATAACAGTATATAGGCCTATGCCATGCATTCATGGGTTTCATGATAATTTGTGGGTGGTATTTAAAAGCGGTGCCTTTAGAAGCTTAATTATAATTTTTAACGAACAATATACTTTAATATTAATTGAAACTTTTGAATTTATGTTTTTCAAGTCATTAACCACAATGTATCCTGCAAGAATGTTGAAAACCCTTCCGATGTGTAATCTGATGCTGCGACATTCTACATGGCTGTGTTGGAACAAGAAACCTGTCAAGAACTTTCCCATACAAGTTTCTCAAAACTACTGCAGTGTCTCGGCTTCGGGCAATAAACTATCGACCATGGAAGAACCTGAATTGGTCTCTGCGGATACTCTATCTCTTGATTCTCTCATTGATATGATGAAATCAAAGATAAGGCTTCAACATGGTCCTAGATACGACTACGACTTCCATGATATTAAGGAAGTGCTTCTGTACTTGGTGAAATATAGAGATGTTAAGAGGAGCCAGATTTTAAGGCTCTTTATTAACCAACCCAGCTTGTGCCAGCATTTTTTTAAAAGTTGGGAAGACACAGTAGTCACCATGCGCGGCAATGGTCTTCAAGTATCTAATATACTTACAATGTTAGAAATTTGTCCGCAATTGCTTAAAATGAGCCCGGAAAATATTGATCAAGCATTTGTTTGTTTAAGAGAACAAAATTTTTCTGGCAAAAATCTTGTAAAATTAGTTACAGAAGCACCCGAATTGATATGTAAAGGTGCTGACTTTATTTTTCGGAAAATCTCACATTTAATGACGCTTTTTACCAAAAATGACATCCAGGTACTGGCCATGAATCAACCACATGCTTTGCTTGAAAGTTTTGAAGATACCAAGAGTAAAGTGCGCTACATCCTTCATGAGATTAATTTGGGACAAAGGGAAATTGTACATAGCAAGGCGCTTTCCCATTCTCTTGAACATATTTGCTTGCGGCATCAGATAATGGTTCGCACTGGAAAATTCCGAAAACCTCACCCTAAAAAGAAAATTAGTAATCCGTCCCTCACAGCAATGTTAGGTTCATCAATCAAGGATTTCTCAGAAAACATTTGTGAGATCAGCGTGGAGGAGTATGAAGTATTTGGAAGAATGCTTGAACGTGAAAAATCAAAACAAAGAACGGTTTCCTCTGACTCTGAAAATGATAGTGATAATGACAGTGATAGTGAAGCTAAGGAATGATTAAAATGCACTCCATTAGTGATTAATGGATAACCAATGTCGTCAATGAGTTTTAACAGCAGTCACAAAACGTTCTGTAAGCATATTAAAGGCTTGTGATAATGTTCCCTTAATTTAAAATAAATTGGTGTGCCATTTTAAAAGGTCTTTTTTGTGTTATTTTCTGATAGATTGATTCGATTCAACAGTACCCTACAGCCAGCAAATGAATGCCATATGGTGGGGCCGGGTCGTACCCAATTTCAGGAGAATGCTTCTACGTCAGTAGCGACTTAGACATCATTGTTAGATTGAATTTTTACTAAATCAGGAGAATCGCCAGGTAGGCTATTCCATTGTCTAATCGCATGCAAAAAGAAGGACCAATAGAAAGCATCCGTCTTAATTGGTATGAAGCTCGGTCAAAGGATTTGAGTGATTATGTCTACTCCTAGAGTGGCCGTTAGGCGTTAATATATAGGAAACAAGATGTGAATTAGGCGAAAGATTAAAACATTTGAATAACACCATAGATAACGTTTCCAGTTTGGACCTCAACGTGTCCTAATTTAGAGAGTGGAGCATTTCTGTCACACTCGCGGAATGTTGATAAGTGCCCTTAACAAATCTATCCGATATTACCTTAAAATGTGGGGTTTTCAGCCAGTTGGAGAGAAACACTTTTCCGTTATTTTGTGATAACTTCCCAATAGTCTTAATTAAATTACGGCCATTTTCATTGCGACACTTTGTTATGACACTATTTTGTGAATTTGCAAATGTTGTCAAACTTTCATCTTGAGAGGAAAAACTAAAACTGTTGTTGTTAAAACAGGTCAATATAGTGATTCCTATATGCCTTCACTGTTATCCATGTGAATATCAAACATGTAAATACACGAATAAATGCCCTATGTAACTAATTTTGGGACATCCCTCGTATATGGTAGATACTATAGCAATTATGATTGGGGCTCAAAGTTACAATACATGATGGGATAACTTTGGGACATATTGATTGGAATATCTCTGCATCTGTTAATCAGAGAGTAAAAACGATACCATATTCGGAAACTGGCTCCATAGAATCTCTGTCCGATAAAGACAACTAGATAGAGGTGGAAGTCCTCCTCGAAGGCAAAATAAAGGTGATGCAAGCTCATCCTCTGGCATTGGTATTCAGCCCTCGTGTTGCAGAAATAGACCAACGTTAAAAATTGGAACCTTTCTATATCAATGTTTAAGCTCTCTGATACCCTCTACTTTACTCTACCAACCAACCACGGGAAAACGGAACACTGGTTAACACCTTCGTTTAATAACATTTATGTCAGACAATTGTTTTAATGCAATACATACACCAGAGGCATGCAAGAAAATTTACAGTGGAATGCAATTATACAATTCTCTTTCTATGACTTTGCACATTTAAAAATAAGTTTAAATTACATGACAATTGAAGCACAAAACTTGCAACTTCCAAATGCGAGGATATAAAGCACTGTAAATTAACGAAAAAATTGTATTTCCAAGCAATTTCAATTAATGTAAATCATTGCTTTTGAAAAAATTGTAAGACATCTCATTTACCTTGTTTGTTCTTAACTTTTCCATACAAATCTCGCAGTTCAATGACAACTCGTGAAACTGTTCCAAATTGAAGTATAAAGTTTCATATTTTCTTATACAATGATTTATCTAGATTTGAAAACCAGTAGTCAACTGAGGACTACAAGTATGATGTCAAACAAATTAAAATTATAGCGACAGACTGTTGAAACATGTCTTAAAGTGTTACTTAATAGTCTTAGCAGTAATGTTGATTTACTCTCATCATCATTTATGTAATGTTTACTATATGAGACTTCAACTTCCTTTTATGTCGGTAATATTGTGGACCTCTTCCATTGGAATTACTGCTTTTGTCATATGAATCAATCCTTTCAGGTGACATTTTTCTTTGGCTGCTGTAACCATTTGGATAGTTGTCTTCTGATGAACTGTCTTCTGTGGAATCTTCTTCCAGTTTTCTTTTCAGGTATTCCTTCCGCCTTTGCAATTCTGCCTCGCTTACATCTGACAGAAAGGGTCTAGAGTACAAGCTTCCACTGTCTTCCGAACTTTCAACAGCTACATTCGGCACACACATTTCGGCTGTTTCTGGTGATGGTAAACCATTGGAACAAGGAGATCTGCAGCTGGAAGTGGCATTCTTGGATTTGTACCTTGTGCGTGACGCTGGATTTTCGAATGACTGTTCGTAAGCTGGAAAATGTTTTCTCTCGTTAATATCTTTTTCCGTTTTGTCTGCATCTCCCGTGTGTCTTTCACTACTAACACTTCTGCTACGCCTCTTTTTGTGTTTCTTTTTCTTTTTCCTGAAATACGATTTTAAATTGAAATTCACTTCGAAATGCACATTTTGAAAATCACAGAAAAAAAAAGCTAACATACTTTCTCTTTTTTGACTCAGAATGGCGTTTGCTTTTCTTGCTTGAACAAGGACTGCTGTCGCGCGATGAATTCTTGTGTTTGGCTGCTGTCTTACCGGACGATTTGAATTCCTCAGGATACAATTCTTTGTATCCACTGTGTCCCCATCTGTGAAATGTGAACAAATATAATTTAGCTCTGAGAATTTTGTTGGGTAAACTGATGATCAATTTGGAGAAACATTTTTGTAAAGTTAAATGGAAAAACCCAAGAATAGTTCAGTTAAGACTCTTTCTCCATTCCAGAAACTAACCTGAATTTAAAACATGCTTAATGACTAGCAAGTTTTGATTAATACCCAACGAATTTATGACAAGTGTTGATTGATTTTTCTATATTTTAGATAAAGGACTTAGGTCATTTGCTAGGTCAAATTAATTTGGATAATCAAGCATGGATATACCTATCAGGATCTTTCTCCTCTATTTCCATTAGTTTTCGGTTCCAGAAATTATCGCCTACTCTTTGAGATTCTCTTGCAGCTTGCTTTTGCTTCCTCAGTTCCTTCATGTTGCATTGAACCCTGTCCTTAAGGGATGGTGGGCCTGCCAAGCCACTTGGACCACCATACTCATCCATACGCATTCGACGTCTAAAATATAAGCACGTTGTACATAAAATTTCAAGCAATGTGTATACGTTTTATGGCATATTAGCAGTACTAAATTACCTAATATAATCATCCGTAACCATCATAGTAAGCCCTTTTTCAACCTCCCAATGCTTCCACATTTCTTCTTCTTCAAGTAGCTGAAATTTTAAAGAAAAATACGATCAAAATTCATCTATCAAATCTTCAAAAGTATGGATTAGATATTACTTTGCTAATGCATTGCATACCCTATTATGGTATCCTGTACTACGAATTGTATTTCGCAAAAGGTCTTTTGCGGCTCGTGTAACCATCTTTATATTATTAGAATGCTATGTTATTTAAATTACAAAAATAATAACCATGAAATCATACAAACAAATACTTCACGCTAACCCAAATATACTTCAATAATTTCGTTTTGCACGCAGTGCAAGTGCAATGGTGTCAGATGTTTACCTTAGTTTTGCTATGTTTATTCTATAAACACAATTAAGAGCATATTTTTATATACATATAATTATAAAACTAACATCATCAGAAAAAAAAGTATATTTTTAATTATAAGTATGAATTTGTTAACGAATATTAAAAGTCATGTATTTTTATTTTGTAAATACATTTTGATGTTATCTGGTGCAACTGCTTCAAGTACTAGCTCTTCTACTATAGGCTAACATCTAGTCAGGTCAGGCGTTGCAGCGGCCCTTCAGAAGTTTTCTTTTTATTTGTAGTATTTTGTTTGCGAACTGCGGTTCGGAAGTTATTTGTTTAGATTTATAAAGGCGGGTATCACGTCGAAGCATTGGAAGGATTTGGTATGTACGACATTTATTTTAATTTCAAAAGTTGTGATTTGGTATGTTAGTTACTATTATCCCATAGAAGAGTTATCAAGGTTTTGTTGAAGTGACAAACGTGGTACAATTATCACGATAACTAACTTCGCAAGTTTCATTTATTGGTTTTAAGCCCCCCAATGTCCCCAAGATTTCCAGGCAGGGCGTGTTTGTAAAATAAATACCGGAAACTGTTCAACACGTGGTTGACCGTATAATGAACATAAGGTTTTGATTTTACTTGCAAGTTTTAAATTTTGTTTGAAGTGGTACAATTATCACGATAAACTGCTAACTGACGTCGCAAACTTCATCACTTAGATTTTAATTAATTGCATTAGTTGAGAGAGAAAAATTGTCCCCAAGATTTCCAGACATAACGTTGTTTGTTAAATATATACTGCAAAGTGTTCAACAAGTGGTTTGAAGTGTCAAATGTGGTTTGAAGTTGTATAATTATCACGATAATCTGCTAACTAACTTCGCAATTAAGTTACATTGATTGGTTTTAAGTTATCGAATGTATTTAGAGAAAAAAATGTCCCCAAGATTTCCAGACAGGGCGTGTTTGTAAAATAAATAACACAAACTTGTGACCTCGGGTCAAAGGTGGCAACCTCCAGTAAAGGCAGCAGCGCCTGAGGAATGCGAATTGTTATTGGAATGTGCATGGTTAATCATGATATTTAAATTTGGAACATTCCAATTAATCACCAAGACCCCTGGGGGCAGCTCTGGCTGTGAATAAAAACAGAGCAGCAGAGCTATTGAGGGGCAGACTAACTTCTGACCACGAGCTCGCTGTTTGCAAAGCGTGCTCCCACCGACGCTGTAGGGAATCATCCAGGGCGCTAGCGATTGACCGGCGTGGGTGCTCTTCGGCTCCCATAAGTCCGGATCACCTTTTATTGCCCCAGTAGGACAACGCCGAGTTGCCGTGGAAGCCTGGAGCGACC